>ML663566.1:28772868-28822328 GCA_007570785.1 Antilocapra americana
AGGGTTCCCTTTTCTCCACATCCTCTCCAGCATTTATTGCTTGTAGATTTTTGGATTGCAGCCATTCCGACTGGTGTAAAGCGGTACTTCATTGTGGTTTTGATTTGCATTTCTCTGATAATGAGTGATGTTGAGCATCTTTTCATGTGTTTGTCAGCCATTTTTATGTCTTCTTTGGAGAAATGTCTGTTGAGTTCTTTGGCCCACTTTTTGATTGGGTCGTTTATTTTTCTAGAATGGAGCTGCAGGAGTTGCTTGTATATTTTTGAGATTAATTGTTTGTCCATTGCTCCATTGGCTATTATTTTCTCCCATTCTGAAGGCTGTCTTTTCACCTTGCTTATAGTTTCCTTTGCTGTGCAGAAGCTTTTAATTTTAATTAGGTCCCATTTGTTTATTCGTGCTTTTATTTCCAATATTCTGGGAGGTGGGTCAAACTAGTACAGCCACTATGGAAAACAGTGTGGAGATTCCTTAAAAAATTGCAAATAGACCTGCCATTTGACCCAGCAATCCCACTGCTGGGCATACACACCGAGGAAACCAGAACTGAAAGAGCCACGTGTACCCCAATGTTCATCACCGCATTGTTTACAATAGCCAGGACATGGAAGCAACCTAGATGCCCATCAACTGACGAATGGATAAGAAAGCTGTGGTACATATACACAATGGAATATTACTCAGCATTAAAAAAAAATTCATTTGAATCAGTTCTACTCAGGTGGACGGAACTGGAGCCTATTATCCAGAGTGAAGTAAGCCAGAAGGAAAAACAACAATACAGTATACTAACGCATATATATGGGATTTAGAAAGATGGTAACGAGAACCCAGCATGCGAGACAGCAAAAGGAACGCAGACGTATAGAACAGACTCGTGGACTCTGTGGATGAGGGCAGGGGTGGGATGATTTGGGAGAATGGCATTGAAACATGTTAAGTATCATATGTGAAATCAATCGCCAGCCCAGGATTGTTGCTCAGGGCTGCTGCACCGAGATTTCCCAGGGGGGAGGGAGTCAGGAGGGAGGATGGAGGGGGGTTCTGGAAGGGGAACATATGTACACCCATGGCGATATCATGTCATTGTATGGCAAAACCAATTTTAAAAAAAAGTAAAAAATAAATAAATAAATAAAGTCTAATATTTGTACATGAAAAAAAAAAGGAATGGACAGAACTAGGTTAACTTTTTTCACTGTCCCAGCAGGCTTTACTTTTCTCAATTTGTTTCTGTCATTTGGGGAAATCAGTACATTTTGCTGAGATCCATATACTTCGAACCACATCCAACAGGAAGGGAGAGAACTACTAAAAAAACAAAAACAAAATTACTTTGAGTAAGCAGCCAAAATTGATCAAAAAGCCCACTCCTATATCCCTGCATCCAAGGAAAACACACAATTCTTTTAAATTCTACTTTTATTTATTAATTATTATAACTAAAGTGTTACTGACTTTCCAGACTGCTGTATGTTAGAGATTTAAAAAAAAAAATCTCAGAAGAATCCCTCACACATCTGTGGAAGCATCTGTTTTTAAATCACCTGATGCTGACCACTACTTATACACAGCCAAAGATAAGTCACAGTTCTTCATTTTTTTCCTGTGGTACATCTGTATATAGGAATACAGTTTCTAAAATATATTTAAAATGTAGTTCTCTAGACTTCAACATATATTGAATAATGTATTGTTCAACATATTTTGAATAATTTTCTCTCAAAGCATGGTGATAGTTGTGTTACATCAGGGGTAGCAAGAAAAAAGAAAGAAAGAAAGGAAGAAGCGGACTAAAGAAACAAACTTTAACAACTCCGACTTCATATGTGTTTCCATATGTGGCAATACTTTCATATATATTACTAAAACAAGGTTTTTTGTTGTTGTTATTGTTGTTTGAAATGTGGAGAGGAACAGTAAACTTATGCCACTGGATTTTGGAAGGTGTTATACAAGGAAATTTTCTTTTTGAATAAAATTCAGTAATCAGAGTATATTAAGATCATAAACCTTTCATTGTGTTTATATATTGGTACTTTTTCCATGTGATTTCTCTGAAAATCTGGCAAAACACAGGGCCTACATGTACAGAATACAAATGTGGAGATAACTTATGGGACTTAAAGTGGCCAGTGGTAGCCAATGGCCCCATGTTCTCAGTTGTCTACAACTTGAAGCACACATGGATATGCTGACCTGAAATCCCTTTTGATCATATGATAGTTTGCACGTACCACTGTGTCCAAATAATAACAACAGTAGGAAGAGAAAATAAGGTAAAAAATAAAATCAATGATAGAAAATTATTTCTATCATCAAACTGACTCTGTAATATTATAATTAAGATTTGAAACTCAAAAATTCTAGCAGTAGGAAAGCTTCTATATTCCTCAAAGATTTCCAATTTCTAATTGAATTTTTGGATCTGTTTCCAAATCAGCAGTTGTCTCTATTGTAATAAGGCTCAGATTATTACCAAACCACTGTTGACTAAGATGTAATTATTTTATCACTTTATCCAAAATCCTACTTGCTATTATCACACACACACACAAAAAAATATTTAATCATTGTAATTACAGGGAACTTTCACAAGACCTACTAGTCAATATGTGTATGTTTGTTTGTGAAAGAAGTATTCATGCATTAATCCCTTAAAAGTGCTGACTTATCTGAATACTAACTATGAATTAATGGTATCATTAGTCAATATTAACTACAGGTTTACTTTTCTATTCTATGTGCCTCACATTTGAATATTTAAAATTCTCTTTTCTGTTACAGCCCTCCAATTAAAAAAAAAAAAACCTCCTAAAACTGATTTATGAGCCTTAAAAGAATGGACACGGAGAACTGCAACCACTTGCATCCCCATATTTTAACTGACAGGCCTGAGAAAAAAAGACTGTTTGGTCCACATGAACAAATAGTAATTCTGGGAAATTATTGTCCAGGGAGATAACGTGCAAAATAATGACTTTATTGGGTTTTTGTTTGTTTGTTTAGGGAGGTTCCTCCAAACATTATTAGTAAAGATAAAATTGTTCACAAAACTGAAAAGGTTGCTCTTCAAACTTCACTTTATTTATAGAAGCTCACTTTAAGATTCTTACTTCATCATGTTCACTCCTCCTAAACTATTCTTATAAATTTTGCCCAATCTCAATCAATTTGGGGCTTTAAATTACCTAGTTTAAACTAGTTAAGCTCAGAAATAAAAACTCTATAAATATATTCTGCTGGATTTCCTTTCTGAGATACTACTAAGTCTCTGTCCAAGAGACGTCCTATGTTTATTGATTGATAGGTTATTCTGGTGATTTGAGGGGAGAGTCAATAGTATTTGTAACATGTTTAAGAAGAAAAATAAATTACTGTTTGCTGTTGTTTTTTTTCCATTTTGAAACTATGATGTTCAGCAAGTTCTAGGAATCATTTAAAAACTCAAACGTAGAGTAAATGGAGTTGTCTTTTAAACATTTCAAAAATCACATCTGTGTGTATCAGATTTCTACACTTATATACCAGAATATCTATTTATAGTGATAATTTACTTTTATGTTACTTAAGAGTAGTGAGAGGATCCCGATTCACAAAAAGTGTTTTTTATCCTCTGAAAAAATAGATCAGATACTATTTTGAATTTCCATAAGAAGTAGCAAAAATCCTCAATGAAATTCTAGCAAACTAAATTCAAAAACACATTAAAAGATTATGCAAAATGATCAAATCAGCTTTATCTCAGGGATACAAGGATTCTTCAATGCCTACAAATTAATATGATACAGTATATTAACAACTTGAAAGATATAAACCATAAGAAAATCTCAATAGATGCAGAGAAAGATTCCAACAAAATTCAGCATCAATTTATGATAAAAGGCTCTTCACAAACTGAGCATAGAAGGAACCTATCTTAACATAACAAAGGTCATATATGACAAACCCTCAGCAAGCATTATTCTCAAAAGTGAGAAACTGAAATAATTTCCTCTAAGATCAAGACCAAGACAAATGTGCCCACTCTTGCCACTATTGTTCAACATATTTTTGGAAGTCTTAGCTATGGCAATAGAGAAGGAAAAGAAATAAAAGGAATCCAGATTGGAAAGTAAGAAGTAAAGTTCTCAGTATTTGTAGATGACATGATACTATACATAGAAAACCCTAAAGATAAAATCAGAAAGTTACTAGAGCTAATCAGTGAATTTAGTAAAGTAGCAGGATGAAAAATCAATACACATAAATTGCTTGCATTTCTATACATGAACAACAAAATATTAGAAAGAGAAATTAAGGAATCAATCCCATTTACCATTGCAACAAAAATAATGAAATAACTAGTAATTAACCTATCTAAGGAGACAAAAGAGCTGTATACAGAAAACTACAAGAAACTGATGAAAGGAATCAGAGACTACATAAACATATGGAGAGATATTCCATGTTCCTGGGTTGGAAGAAACAATTTTGTGAAAATGACTACACTACCAAATCCAATCTACAGATTCAGTGCAATCCCTATCAAATTACTAATGCCATTTTTCACAGAACAACAACAACAACAAAATCCACAATCCATATGGAAACACAAAAGATCCTGAATGGCTAAAGCAGTCTTGAGAAAGAACACTGGAGCTAGAGGTGTCAATTTACTTGATCTCAGACTATCCTACAAAGTTACAGTCATCAAGGCAGTATGGTACTGGCACACAAATAGAAATATAGACCAATGGAACAAGACAGAAAGCCCAGAAATAAACCCATGTACCTATAGGCACCTTATCTTAGACAAAGGAGATGAGAATATACAATGGGAAAAATATAATCTCTTTAATAAGTGGTGCTGGGACAACTGGACAACTACACACAAAACAATGAAATTAGAACACTTCATGACACCATGCACAAAAATAAACTCAAAGTGGATAAAAGACTTAAATGTAAGATCAAACACTATAAAACTCTTGGAAGAAAACATAGGCAGAGCACTGTATGACATAAATCATAGCAAGAACCTCTATGACCCACCTCCAAGAATAATGGAAATAAAAACAAAAATAAACAACTGGGTCCTAATTAAACTTAAAAGCTTTTGCACAGAAAAGGAAACTATAAACAAGATGAAAGACAACCCTCAGAATGGGAGAAAATAATAACAAATTAAACAACTGACAAAGGATTAATTTCCAAAATATTCAAGCAGCTTATACAACTCAATACCAGGGGAAAAAAAGAAAGCAATACAAAAAGTGGGCAAAAGATCTAAACAGACATTTGTGTGAAGAAAACATACAGACAACTAATAAATACTGAAAAAATGCTCAACATCACTCATTATTAGAGAATGCAAATCAAACTACAATGAGATATCACCTCACACCAATCAGAATGATCATCAAAAATCCACAAACAACAAGTGCTGCAGAGGGCCTGGAAAAAACAAACCCTCTGATACTGCTGGTAGAAATGTAAACTGATGCAGCCACTGTGGAAGACAGTATGGAGATTCCTTAAAAAACCAGGAATAAAACCATCAGCAATATCACCTCTAGGTATATTCCTTGAGAAAATCAAAACTGAAATAGACACATATACCCCAAAGTTCATTGCAGTACTGTTTACAGTGGCTAAGACATGGAAGCAACTTCGATGCCCATTGCCAGATGAATGGATAAAGAAACTGTGGTAGGTACATACAATGGGATACTATTCAGCCATAAAAAGGAACACTTTTGAGTCTGCTCTAATGAGGTAGATGAATCTAAAGCCTATTATACAAAGGAAGCAAGTCAGAAAGAGAAAAACAAATATCATATATTAACACATATGGAGGTAATCTAGAAAGATAGTAGTGAGGAACCTATTTGCAGGGCAGCAATGGAGATGCAGACATAGAGAACAGACTTATGAACAAGGTCATAGGGTAGGGAAGGAAGGAGAGGGTGAGATGAATGGAGAGAGCAGCACTGAAGCATCAGTTAGTTCAGTTCAGCCACTCAGGCATGTCTGACTCTTTGAGACCCCATGAACTGCAGTACATCAGCTTCTCTGTCCATTACCAACTCTCAGAGCTTCCTCAAACTCATGTCCACCAATTTGGTGATGCCTTCATACCATCTCATCCATTCTCTTCCCCTTCTCCTCCTGTATTCAATCTTTCCCACTATCAGGGTCTTTTCCAGTGAGTCAGTTCTTCACATGAGGTGGCCAAAGTATTGGAGTTTCAGATTCAGTATCAATGCTTTCAATGAACACCCAAGACTGATCTCCTTTAGGATGGACTGATTTGATCTCCTTGCAGTCCAAGGGACTCTCAAGAGTCTTCTCCAACACCACAGTTCAAAAGCATTGCTTCTTCGGCTCTCAGCTTTTCCTGTGGTCCAACTCTCACATCCATAGATGACTACTGGAAAAACCATAGCTTTGACTCAGTTCAGTTCAGTTCAGTCACTCAGTCATGTCCAATTCTTTGCGACTCCATGAACCACATCATGCCAGTCCTCCCTGTCCATCACCAACTCCCGGAATTCACCCAAACTCATGTCCATTGAGTCAGTGATGGCATCCAACCATCCCATCCTCTATCATCCCCTTCTCCTCCTGCTTTGACTAGATGGACCTTTGTTAGTAAAGTAATGTCTCTGATTTTTAATATGCTGTTTAGGTTTTTTATAGCTTTTCTTCCAAGGAGCAAGCATCTTTTAATTTCATGGCTGCAATCACAATCTTCAGTGATTTTGGAGCCCCCCAAAATAAAGTCTGTCACCATTTCCATTGTTTCTCCATCTATTTGCCTTGAAGTGTTGGGACTCGATATCATGATCAGTGTTTTCTGAATGTTGAGTTTTAAGCCAGCTTTTTCACCCTCCTCTTCACTTTCATCAAGAGACTTTTTAGCTCCTCTTTGATTTCTGCCGTAAGAGTGTTGTCATCTGCATATCTGAGGTTGTTGATATTTCTCCTGGCAATCTTGATTCCAGCTTTTCCTTCATCCAACAGAGCCTTTAATGTGATGTATTCTGCATATAAGTTAAATAAAAAGGATGACAATATACAGTTTTGATGTAATCCTTTCCCTACTTGGAATCAATCCATTGTTTCATGTTTGGTTCTGTTTCTTCTTGACTTGAGTATAGATTACTCAGGAGGCAGATAAGGTGAGGCCTATTATTCTCATCTCTTGAAGAATTTTGCAGTTGTGATCCACACTGTGAAAAGCTTTGACTTTGTCAATAAAGCAGATGTATATATTTTTCTGGAATTCCCTTGTTTTTTCTATGATCTAATGGATGTTGGCAATTTGATCTCTGGTTCTCTGCCTTTTCTAAATCCAGCTTGAACATCTGGAAGCTCAGGGTTCACATATAGTTGAAGCCTGGCTTGGAGAATTTAGAGCATTACTTTCCTAGCATGTGAAATGAGAGCAATGGTGCAATAGTTTGAACATTCTTTGGCATTGACTTTCTTTGGGATTGGAATTAAAACTCACATTTTCCAGTCCTGTGCCAATGCTGAATTTTCCAAATTTCCTGGCATATTGAGTGCAGTACTTTCACAGTGTCATCTTTTAGGATTTGAAATAGCTCAACTGGAAATCCATCACCTCCACTAACTTTGTTTGTAGTGATGCTTCCTAAGGCCCACTTGACTTTGCATTCCAGAATGTTTTACTCTAGTTAATTGGTCACACTATCGTGGTTATCTGAGTCTTTAAGATATTTTTTTGTACAGTTCTTCTGGGTATTCTTGCCATCTTTCCTTAATTTCTTCTGCTTCTGTTAGGTCTATACCATTTCTGTCCTTTATTGTGTCCATCTTTGCATGAAATGTTCCCTATCTCTAATTTTCTTGAAGAGATTGTTAATCCTCCCCATTCCACTGTTTTCCTCTATTTCTTTACATTCATCACTGAAGAAGACTTTGAAGCATTTACAGTACCATATGTAAAATAGATAGCCTATGGAAATTTTTTGTATGACACATGGTACTCAAACTTGGGCTGTATAATAACTTAGAGGAGTGAGAACGGGTGGAGATTCAAGAGGAAGGCTACATGTATTCTCCTATGGCTAATTCATGGGATGCGTGGCAGAAATCAAGCCAATATTGTAAAGCAATTACCCTTCAATTAAAAATACATACATTTAAATAGAAGAAGTAGAGAATATGATTTCTTTAGCTTTGTATCCTTCTTTTAATATCATACAGCTTTTCTTGTATATTCATTCTGATATGGGTCTTGGCAGCTAATATGATTTCATTCGAAGTGTTCTCATCAGACTACTTAGACAAAACATCTATGCCACCCAAATGGTCTGACCCCTAGCCATACTCCTAAATGAAAAACAGCTTCCCCCACCTCCATGGAGCAAACTAGCAAGGGAACCTGTTGCTTGTTTTTAGTCCCCCTTTGCTGAAGCAGGGGCTCCAAAAAAGCCTTGCCTGAATTTCCTGTCTGGTCTCTAGTCAATTTATATTGGTTGGGAAAAACCAAGAATCCCAGACCCGTAATGATCCAAATTTTATATTGTTAAGCAGCACCAAAGTGCACCAACTCCTGTGCAACACATAATGATTTTAAAATGAAGTCATTAAAAATTATTTTAAAGCTTTGCTTTAATGATATTGCTAGCTTAACACATTTGGCTTCATTTTACAAGTATGCACTCAAAAAATTAAGTACCTCTTCTCAAATCAATAAAAGTCTTATTTCTAACAGCACAAATTTTGATCATTTTATTAAAAATTATTATAATGCTTGAATTTCTTTTATATCTTTGACCATGTTAATCTTGAAACCTATTTTGTATGTTTATCATGCTACACAAGGTTAAATATATCATGTTATATAAATAGCCTAGAACAAGTCATAATGATATTTATTCATTTATTTAACTAATGTTTATGATTATATATTTTTCTAGGTACACTTTTAAGTGCAGGGCTTAGCATAGTGTACAAAAGAAGCATATTCCATATTCTTCTAAAATGTACACCTAGCAAGAGGTGACAAAAATTCTATGTTAACAAGTTAATATATTAATAAGGTAGCTAATATTACAGAATAGGTATGTTTATGAAACCACACAGTTAAAAATGGAATGCCTCAGGCTTTCCTTTAAATCATGGTAATCTGATAATTATTTTTTAAAATGCACACTTTGCAATATTTCACTTTTAGCATTTTTTTTGCATATTTCCTTCTTAACTTTTCTCCTACTAGAGAAAATACAGTGTACAATTGCCATATCTTCCTGTCTAGACTGTGTGATAACTAAGCAATGGGTCAATGTGACTCTAAGTGAAAACTGGAATTTTTTTCTTAGTTCTATTAGGAAGAAACAAACTGATATCAAAACAGATTCTGAACTGAGGATAGAGAAAAGAAAATACGACTAAACTAAAATGGTAGGAAACAAGTGTTAAATGGATCCATATCTCTTGAAGCAATAACAGTATAGATTGATTTCTCAGAAGTCAAAATAGAAGACAGTCAAACTGCAAGGAGATCCAATAAGTCCATCCTAAAGGAGATCAGTCCTGGGTGTTCATTGGAAGGACTGATGTTGAAGCTGAAACTCCAATACTTTGGCCACCTGATGCGAAGAGTTGACTCGTTGGAAAAGACCCTGGCACTGGGAAGGATTGGGGGCAGGAGGAGAAGGGGACGACAGAGGATTAGATGGCTGGATGGCATCACCGACTCAATAGACACGAGTTTGGATAAACTCCGGGAGTTGGTGATGGACAGGGAGGCCTGGCGTGCTGCAGTTTATGGAGTCGCAAAGAGTCAGACACGATTGAGTGACTGAACTGAACTGAACTGACTGATAACTGAAAAAAAATTTAGATATGAGATGCTTCAATTTAAACTAAATGTCATGCTGTCCTTTGATCTCATAATCAAAAGACATTCTCTTCATAGGAAGGGGTTGTGGAGAGAGAATTATCCATAGGTTCCTTGAGTTTTTGTACATCTTGACAGAAGAAGAACTCCTTGGAATATAGAGGAAAGAAAAGACTTTTCCAGGCTTGATAGATAGGGTTAGTGTCTCCCTCATAAATGAAAAAGCTGGCATGCCTACTGTCTATTATTAAGGATTTGGTTTGCTTAAGTTCAGGGTTTCTCCCTTGTCATGCATCCCACTGAATATGTAGATGTCACCTGGCCCTCTAATGTTCACACCTACAGGAATTAGATGGGGTTCCTGAAGCCTGGCTGTTGTTACTTTGTATCCGGCTCAGGAGTGCTGTGTTTTCTGCCAGCATCCATGTAACTATGTTAGGCTAAGAAATTAGTATAAAAGAAGACTAAGAAATCTCAGCTATATTGTAGTTCTTAATAAGGGCAACTTAAAATCTTCAAATCTCAATATTCATATAAATAAATATGATTGCACATTTATACAGTCAGAGACAATCATGCAGGGTTCGAGTGTGCTTTAAAGTGTTTGATTCAAGTGAGAAATGGCATGGAAATACAACTCAATAAAATTCCCCTCTAGAGATAAAGCAAATAAATGTGAATGTTTTCCCTTGCCCTTTAGATCTCCCTAACATTTTGTCAGATATTTCCTCAATGTAGTTTTATATGATTTACAGAGGATGCAAATAAGAAGGACATAACGATTCCTTTCGGAGAGCTTACAAGATATTTGGGAACACTATACACAGACACATATGAAGCTACTAAACATATAAGTATGCAATATAAAATATTGCAAAGAACAAAGAAATAATCAACAAAGTTATAATCACTACTATTTTTTCAAGATTGTCTCTATCATAATCAAATTCATCAGAATTGCTTAAATAAATGTGAAATTCAATATTGAAATTCAGTAAAATAAATAATATAGATTTATTTACTGACTATAATGCAAAAGTAATTGATGCTTTATATCAGTGATATATAACTTTCCCAATGTCACAATTGTGGTAATATTATCCATGTTATTTTTATTTTACAGTAGAAGGCAATGTAATATATGGCAAATATCATTCTCCCTATTTGGCAAATTATTTAAAACCTATATGTGAAAGCTTAACTACATAGTAAAAACTTCAAGGCTAAATTTTGAACACTGAAATCTGACCCAGAGATCACCCTAATATGCAATTCTGTTTTTGTTTTAGAGCATGGAAAGATGTATGATGCAGTAAATCATATATGCAATTACTAAAAAAAGTTACTGTAGTACCATTACTTCTCCAGATCTCTTCTGATTTCAAGAGGACTTTTTATACCTAGTATTTTATTTATTTATTTTTTTATACCTAGCATTTTAGAAAGTATATTAAAAGATATGCACTTATGGTCCCCAATCAGGATAGCAAATGGATAAATATAACGAATGAATGAGTGAATGAATAATGAAGAAGAAGATAAAAAATTTTATGAAGTGGAATATTAACATTTATTATCATCTGTTTAGTTTAGAGCATCTTGCTAAGCAATCACACATATTTATTTGATAAGTTCATGTAATTTTTCATGAATTATTATTAATATGAAATATATAGAGACAGGCATAGATTAAAGTGGGTGAAGAAGAGTAAATATACAATGAAAAGATTCATGAAATAAACACTAAAGCAATTTTAATGTCAAATATTAAAGTACATTGTTAAAGAAATAATAAAATCCTTTTTTATTATGGAGAGAGTAATATGGAAATTTATGATTCCAGATGTAAAATAGTAGATAGCCAATGAGAATTTGCTGTGTGACTCAAGGAACTCAAAAAAGGGCTCTGTGACAATCTAGAAGAGTGGGTTGGGGAGGGAGATGGGAGGGAAGTTTTGGAGGGAGGGAACATGGGTCTACCTATGGCTGATTCTTATTGATGTATGACAGAAAACCACAAAATTCTGTAAAGCCATTATCCTTCAATTTAAAAAAAAATGAAAAAAAAATAAAATTCAAAGAGAAAAAGTCACATTTATTTCAATGTAAAATAATTGATTTTAGCTTACTGATTTGTAGAGAAACAGACTCAGAAATGGAAAGATTATTTAAAAAGTAATAATATAAATAATCATAATCCATAACAAATATGATATGAACTAGTATACATTAGAACAATGCTTCATCCATGGATATAATTAGAATTCTTTGTGATTCTTATAATTGGGATTATTTTATCAATGTATGCCCAGTTGATTCCAGTATAAACTGAAGTAACAAATGTCTCTAATAAGTTTAAAATATTTTAATTATTACTCACTTTGAGAGGTTGAATTACTCATGTAAAAATTACTCATATAAAAGACAACATACTTCTGTAATGGGAAATTGCAAAGCACAACATATTTTAAAAAACATAAGGGAAAGATAAATATTAAAAATCACTAAATTTTCAAACAGAAAGAAGACCAATGTGGCTGGATGGTTACAGACAAGAGGAATAACAGCTTACATTTATTGAGTATTCATTATGTACCAGGCACTCTTCTAAGCAATTTGTACATATTAACTCATTTAATCCTCTGGTCTAAGAAGTAGGTACAATTATTATGCACATTTTACAACTAAGGCAATTGTGCAACAAAGGATTACAATAATAACACACCAATATTTTATTTATTTTAATCCTCAGTCATGTCTGACTCGTTGTGACCCCATGGACTCTACAGTCCATAGAATTCTCCAAGCCAGAATACTGGAGTGGATAGCAGTTCCCTTCTCCAAGGGATCTTCCTGACCCAGGAATTGAATCGGGGTCTCTTGCATTGCAGATTAATTTTTTACCAGCTGAGTTCCGAGGAATCCCAACACACAAATGCTACATGGTAAATAAAGACACAAGATTTGAACACAGGGAGCCTGCATATGAAACTCTAGTTTTACTCTTTCCCATTGCACACAACTGCTTGGGGCATAGTGTCCAAATCACCTGGAGTATTGGGATTACAATTGAAATTAGGATGTTATCGAATCATTTCAAGCCAGAGCATAATATAATCTGATTTAGTGTTGATATGGACTCTGGTATTAGGCACACAAATATAAAAAAGTTACTGTAGAAAGTGACTGAAAGCAAATGAAAATAAAGTAAAAAATCAAATAGCAAGCACAGAGGAAAAACGGACAGAGATGAGTCAGGATTTTTAATCATGAAATGATGAAGGAAATAGGAGAAATATGATAATGGGAAAAAATAGAGTTCAGTGTTGGAAACTCACCAGAACTAATGGGCCCTTAAGATATTCTAGATCTATTTCTGCTACTAGATTCTTTTGTATGCTCTTGGGCAATTAAATTAACTGATGTTTACCTTTGTTGCTTTATCTGTGAAATAAAGAATTGCACTACTTTGGTGTATTGTAATTCAAAAATATACTATAAACAAGCAAACCAGTTAAATCCATCACTGTTGACTTAAAGAAGGAACAGGGAAATTGGAGAAAACAGGCAAGGATCACTATATCCGTGAAGCAAAACAAGACTAGAAATGAGTGGTAGTTAGAATTTTTTACTTTATCAGTTCAGTTCAGTCGCTCAGTCGTATCCGACTCTGCAGCCCCATGGATGGCACATGCCAGACTTCCCTGTATCACCAACTCCTGGAGCTTGCTCAGACTCATGTCCATTAAGTCGATGAGTCCATTAAATTCATGATACCACCCAACCATCTCATCATTTTTACTTTATAAGTCACGATACACTCTGGAACAGATGGTCTCTAGAATGAAAATTCTGTAATTCTATAATTCAAGTTTATATAAGCAGTAAACTTTTAAAAATATTTTATGAAAGAAATGGTTTCTATCTCAAAAAAATATAAGAGAGAAAGCAGTTCTTACATGAAAAGCAAAGCAAATTGAATCTGTTAAAATAACTCTAGGGCACCTCTAGCGCATCCCACATTGAACCCAACATTGTTTCCTGTCAAAATGGGTGCAAAGAAGAGAAAATATAAAAACTGCAAAAAAAAAAAATTCACTTACATTAATCTAAGATGCCATCTTCTATTATTTATGAAACTCTGTTACTATCTGATACAGGGCTATATGACCTTGAGAAAAAAAAGAATGGATGTTTCTGCAAAAAAGAAAAACAGCATTATGCTCTCAAACAGTAAGTTATAAATCTTTCTTAAATTAAAATCTTTTTATAAAAGAATTCTCAAATATATTATTAAATATAATTTAAGAATATGAAGTAAATACTGTTTTATGATATAAATGGCTATTTCCTCAGCGTTCTGAAACAAATTTTTATTATCATAGAAAACTGAAATAATACTTGAATGTATGTAATGGCTCACACTTGTAAAATATGTTTGGAAGCTATACATCAATTAATTTACATGAATGCAGGTTCATATAAAACATATATACATATATATAAGCACATTACAACTAAAGGCTGATAAAATAATATATTGCTCATGACAATGACTTTTAAACAATTTAGATTTCTCTGGTAACCTATTTTGCATTGGAGATGACAGAAAAGATATTCTTTACTCTCACATTGTAGATTAGAACTTTTCAAAGCGAAAGACAGACTCAACTTTCAAGAATAAACATAAGGAGGAAAAAAAAGAACTCAAGTATGCTCTTCTAGATATTTTCATCTCCAGCTCACATGGCCTGGAATGAGAGCCTGAATTACGGCCCTTTAGTTATTTTACCTGAGTGTGGCTTCCCTGGTGGCTCAGTCTGTAAAGAATCTACCTGCAGTGCAGGAGACCCAGGTTTGATCCCTGGGTCAGGAAGATCCCCTGGGGAAGGAAATGGCAACCCATGCCAGCATTCTTGCCTGGAGAATTCCATGGGCAGAGGAGCCTGGCAGGCTGAAGTCCATGGGGTCGCAGAGTTAGACCATGAGATCTCAAGAGTCAGGCATGACAGAGCAACTAACACTTTCACTGAATTCTATAAAATCACTGGATCCATTGTTCTGTGTTCTTACTTTCGATCTTCTTTTTGGTTCTGGTTTCCTATGTTCAGAATGCTTCCAATTTATTTTGCTCTGTATTCCATTCCTCAATCCTGCTGTGTGGCTACTGCCTGAAATTTGGAAACCTGAACCCCCTTTCTGATCATTCCTTTTGCTGGTACTTTAAAGGTGATCTCTTCATCCCTCAATATACTCTGACCCAATAATTCTGCTAATAATGGATCTACTGGAGAGATGCATTCTGAAAATTGTTTGAGAAACTGAAATGAGTATGCTCTGAAATATATGAGAGAGGAAATTCAAGTCTCCAAATTTATGACTAAACATATTATATGTCATATTTTATCAAGATAAACATAAGTTGATTGCCAGGCTTTATATGCTTCAGCTAGTGAATATATCATCCTGAATTTGTGAAAAGAAGCATTACTTCCCTCATTCATAGATATAAATATGAAACTTACTATCTAAATATTTGCCCAAGTATTACTGAAATATTTGTCCAAGTAATAGCTTCAAAAAAGTCTTATTAATATAACTGGATGACTGAACTATAAGACACGTATATGTACTTTCTAATACTTCTTGCTTTGAAAATTAACATCAAGTAGGAAAAAAAGAACCTTTGATTCTTGGGTCCTAGAGGAAACCATACTTGTAATGCCAATATTTCTTGAATTCTACTTGCATCATTCCAAGTAATCAGATAATCAATTTCTCAGTTTTATGTGTTTTGTAAAGTGACATGGATATTCTTAGATATTTGATCCACTGCCAGGGAATAAAAACATGATAGGGCAAGATAGATCTAAACCAGTTCATGATAACTGTGCATATTTAGCACTATTTATTTAATAGAGTATAGAATTACCAAAGGAAATGTGAGGTCTAGGCAATAACAGAGAGACATAATAGTTAATCTGGCAAGGCAGAGATACCAACAGAATATAACTTGCCTGTGGACCTTGAATTATCTTAGGTTCAATATAGGTACCTGGTTCCAACAATCATCTTTCCTTCTTTTCATATTATAAAGAAATTAGAGTTAGCTTTTTAACATAAACTTTAAATTACTAATATGTATATATAGTATGTATAACCCTACCAATTCAATAAGTATGCTTCCCAAGTAAGTATATTCAGCTTCTTCACATACTGATGTGCATTTAAAAGTGGAATAATGGTGGAATAATGCAGAGTCTATACTGCTTAGCAATTTATTCAATTATCACAAGAATCAAGGGTTTTTGTTTTGTTTTGTTTTTTTAGTGAAGCTCTCGGAGAATATTTCTTCCAAAACTTTTAGGATTAAAAAATATTAATTAAGGAGTAAAAAAATATTGTGAAAACTGTATTGCTTCAGGCACTTAATGCAGCAACAAAGATTATATTTTGAAATATGCCCAGGTGCCTCTACAAGGTGTTCTGTATGCAAGTGTGTGTATATATATTTTGCTCAGAATGAACCAACTGATATTGCAACATTGACTCAAATATCTGTAGCTGACACTGCACCCTTCAGGCATTTTGGAAATCTTCAGCTAAAAATTCAGAGAGCTAACAGAAAAAGAATGATGAATTAAAACACTCAGGCAAAGGATAATGGCAAAAAGAGATTGCTAAGAAAGTTTGGAAAGTTAGCTTATAAATACATTAGGGATTTAACTTTCATAGAGTTCTTAACCTAGAAGATTAAGGAGAAAGTACAGTATATCATAAATATCCATCTTTCTATTATTTAATAATATTGTTTCTAAGTATAATAAAAGCACTCATTGATTAATACTTACAGAATACACATATTTTAGTAATAACTTAATTCAGGGTTTTAGGTGATATGGAATAAATGAATGTTCTAATCAGAAAATATCTTGGTACTTCAAATATGAAAAATAATCCATTGACATGTTTATAACATAAAACATATACTAGAAGTCTTTGGTAACACAGTGAAACTAGGGTACATTCATTAAATTAAACTGAAATCTTTTATATAAAACACACAATTTCAGTACATTTTTTAAAAATGAAATTTATAAGGTGAGTAGTGTTATATTTATAAAGTAAAATTATCACTAATCATGGTTATTCACATTGGTTCTCCTCGGAGTTTCTCTATTTTTTATTCAATATTAGATTTAAAACAAAGAGCACAATTGGACCTGAATCCAGTAGAAAGAATTAATTATTTTTTGAAAGGTTGGGATAGAGTTAATACTTCCTTGGCAGTGAGATTAAATCAAAATTATCACATGAAATATACTAAAAGCAAAGTTAAACTGAGATATATTTAAAAGCTTCTTGATATATCCATGCTATTTATCCACACAATTTAAAGCTTATGCACACTATTTAAATCCCCTTTACAGAAACTTTTATACTATTCCTTAAAAATGAACATAATATTTATGTTTTTATTTATTCTTATGCTTGACTAATATGACCTTTATTTTTAATAATAATTTTATATATATTTTGCAAATATGTTTTTCTACATTTTAACCTTTTTGCACAGAGGAACACATAATTATTCACTATTTACATCTTGTATAAATTCTTCCCAATCTTTGAGATAATCTCACATGAGCAATGTATGGCTTTATAAAACCTGAATTAAATTGTTATGTATAGATAAATTTGGTTTCTTAGACAAAACCTATGAGTGATTAGGGCCTTGGAAATATAAATAACAATTTGGGGGCACTCATTTGAAGAATAACTTGGAGTAATTTCAGGAGAAAACATTTTTAGTGACAACAAAGCTTCTGTCCTGCATTGCTTTCTCCTTGAGCCATAAAATTCAGGTTGATTGGGGAGATGGCCTGAGGGGAAGAGATCTTAGTAGGGCATACCCTTGTAGGAAGGCGGGGAAGCCATGGAGACAGGGTGATACTGCTGAGTCACACACATGGGTGGAGTCATCACTTTAGCCCCTCTCCCCACATGCTGGCACCAGCTGCTGAACTACTAGTCAAAGACCCCAGAGAAGGTGGCCCTTTCAGTGTTAAAGGCCTCCATCTCAACACTAAGACTAAGCCCCATCCAAAGGCCAGCAACCTACAGTGCTGGATGTTTAACTCCAAACCATTAGTCATATCAGAACACAATTCTGCCTATTAGCAGAAAGGCAGCCCAAGACAATAACAAGCATGTAGACACCCCAAAACACAATACTGGATACAGCACTGCCCTTCAGAGAGACATAATACAGCTCCATCCACCAGAACACAAGCACAAATCCTCCTAATCAGAAAAAAATTCACAAGGCACTTGTCCAAAGACACCGAAGAGGGGCAGACTCAACAGTTAAGAAGAATTATGATCCTTCTGCAGAAGGAGACCCCAAACACAGTAAATTAAACAAAATGAAAAGACAGAAAAAATATGCTGCAGATGAAGGGATATTGCAAAAACCCATTAGACCAAACAAATGAATAGGAAGCAGGCAATCTACCTGAAAAAGAATTCAGAATAAAGATAGTGAGAGTGTTAACAGCCTTATCGGGAGGCCAGAGGTCCCCAAGAAGGCAGGGAGAAATAAACTGCAAGTGGCAGATATTTTCTCTTCTCTGTTGATGACACTTGGTTCCACCTGAAATTAACTTTTCTCAAATCTCAAGCTAACTAATACATTTTTCTTATGGAAATGTTTTTCTTAAGCTATATTAATGGAACTGAGTATTTGCTTTGGAATCTGCCTTTCTTCAAATCCATTCCACCTAAGACCAACTTCTTTTCTTTTCTCAAACCTTGGGCTGATAACGGCTCAACAAACCAAGCCAGGGATGACACACCTTGTGCCATTCTATCTCAAAAATGCATATGTGGGAGAGGGACCTGGTGAAACTCCCTCAGCCTTGAGATGTCTCTCCTATCTGATTAGCAGCTCACTAATGGGGCTTCACTGATAGCTCAGTTGGTAAAGAATTTGCCTGCAGTGCAGCAGACGCTGGTTAGATTCCTGGACGGGAAGAACCCTTGGAGAAGGGATAGGCTCTTCACTCTAGTATTCTTGGGCTTCCCCTGTGGCTCAGTCAGTAAAGAACCCACCTGCAATGCAAGAGACCTGGGTTCAGTCCCTGGGTTGGGAAGATCCCCTAGGGAAGGAAACTGCTACCCACTCCAGTATTTTGGCCTAGAGAATTCCATGGACTGTATAGTCCATGGAGTCACAAAGAGTCAAACATGACTGAGAGACTTTCACTTCACTTCAGCAGACATGAAACACCTTGCTAAAAACTAGCAAGCTGGCACTCTTTCTGTCCCTGTCTGATGTCTATGTCAGAAGCTTTCTCTATCTCTATTATATTTTAATAAAGATTTGCTACACAGAAAGCTCCAAGTAGGCAAGCCTTGTCTCTGGCCCCAGACTGAAATCCTCTCCTCTGGAGGTCACAAATCCCAGGGTAGCTCACAGCTCGCAACCACAACCTTTCAATAGTAAAGATGATCCAAAATCTTAAAAATAAAATGGAGGCACAGATAAATAGACTGGAGGAACAGTCTAGAAGAATTAAATAATAGACAATCAGCAATGAATAACCCAGTTATTGTTGGTGTTCAGTTTAAGTCCTGTCCGAATCTTTGTGACCATGAGGAGTGCAGCACACCAGGCTTCCCCATCCTTCACTATCTCCCAGATCTTGCTCATACTTATGTCCATTGAGTCGGTGATGCCATCAAACTATCTCATCCTCTGACACCCCCTTATCATCCTGCCCTCAATCTTTCCAGGCATCAGGGTCTTTGCCAATGAGTCAGCTGTTCGCAGCAGATGTCCAAAGTATTGGAGCTTCAGCATCATTCCTTCCAATGAATAGTTGGTGTTGATTTCCTTTAGGATTGACTAATTTGATCTCTTTGCTATCTAAGAGACTCTCAACAGTCTTTTCTACCACCACAATTTGAAAGCATCAATTCTTCAGCACTCAGCATTGTTTATGTCCAACTCTCCCATCCATACAAGAATACTGGAAAAACCATAGCTTTGATTATATGGACCTTTGTTGGCAAAGTGATGTTGCTGCTTTTTAATACTTTGTTTAGTTTTGTCATAGCTTTTCTTCCAAGGAGCAGAAGCCTTTTAATTTCATGGTTGCAGTCACTGTCTGAGTTTCCTTGGTGCCTCAGTTGCTAAAGAATCTATTTGCAATGTAGGAGGTCTGGTTTGGATCCCTGGGTCAGGAAGATCCCCTGGAAAAGGGAATGGCAACCCACTCCAGTATTCTTGCCTGGAGAATCCCAAAGACAGAGGAGCCTGGTAGGCTACAGTCCATGGGGTCACAGAGTCAGACACAAATTGAGTGACTTTCAGTCACTGTATGCTATGATTTTGGAGCCCAAGAAAATGAAATCTGTCACTGTTTCCACTTTCTCTCCATCAATTTGTCATGAAGTGATGGGTCCTGATAATAACATTCCATTGTCTGGATGTACAATGGTTTACCGATCCATTCACTTTCTGAAGGACATTGCAACAGCATTTTTTTTTTAACCTAGAAAATTGTGACTATGGTACTATCTACTATCTACCTCATGAAGTTATTACCAGGATTAAGAAAGAGGATATAAGTCCTTAATAAATGATTTATTGAACAAGCAATAAACAACAGGTGTCAATAGTGCTGAAACACCTCCAATAGCTTCAGAGGGGTGTCAAAAATGTCAATTTTCCAGGCCAAGAGAGAGTAAAGTCCTGTACAAAGTGGCTTCCCTCACAATGAGAAAAATAGGTCAATTTTTCTCAGGAGGCAAAAGTCTTACTTGCATCAGTAGCTTTTATATTTTAAATATGAATTATTTTATTTGTGCCCAGTTTTTGATGGCAGATGTGTTGCAATATTTTGCAAGATAATAAAGTCAGGCATCAGTGATGGTAATCTGACTTGACTGGTAATTTTATTATAGGTGGTATCATCAGGACCTTATTGCAAGAATCTTCATGAATGTTCCCAAATCTTTGGTCAATAACAGAAGCTAAATTTCAGAGTACACAGTCATTAAAATGGTAATCCTCAATCTTACAGTCTGGTTGTTTTCCAAATTGCAGACTGAATAGCCAAATAATTCAGTTCAGTTAAGTTCATTTCAGTCAATCAGTCATGTCTGACTCTTTGCGACCCCATGGTCTGCAGCATACCAGGCCTCCCTCTCCATCACCAATGCAGAAAGTTTACCCAAACTGATGCCCACTGAGAGAGTAATGCCCTCCAACCATATCATCCTCTGTTGACCCCTTCTCCTCCTGCCTTCAATCTTTCCCAACATCAGGGTCTTTTCAAGTGAGTCAGTTCTTCACATCAGATGGCCAAAGTATTGGAGCGTCAGCCTCAACATCAGTCCTTTCAATGAACACTCAGGACTGATCTCTTTTAGGATGGACTGGTTTGATCTCCCTGAAGTCCAAGGAACATTTAAGAGTCTTCTCCAACACCACAGTTCAAAAGCATCAATTCTTCATTATGAATAGTCTAAAAATCTGTAGAGTATAACAAAGGAGGGAGACTAATTTAAAAATACTGTGAGTTGCTCCAAGGACCCTCTCCTCAGGAAACAGTCATAATGAAAAAAACCACTTAAAATTTTTTAAATAAATAGAAATTGTCCTAAGGGCACGTAATATATGAAAACTATTCATCCAAGAAAATTTACAAAATCTTTGTAATTTATTATATATGTTTTTTGAGAAATAAACCAATCCCTAGCCACTCCAGCTAGCATGATGAAAGCACCACTCCATGCATAGGCCAAGAAGAAAATGAGTGTCTTTCCCTAGTTGCCATCCAAGAATCAGAGTATCACATAAAGAGGGTCAAACCACCAACATTTCCTATTCACTCTAGCAGCATATGAATGAAGCTAAATTTCAGGTGAATGTATTCAAGAAATAAAGATTCCTTTCTTCAGCCAGCCATCCCTTACAAGGTGTATCCTTAATGTACATATGGAAGGTTGAGAATCAGTTCAGTTCAGTCGCTCAGTTGTGTCCAACCTTTACTACCCTATGGACTGCAGCATGCCAGGCTTCCCTGTTTTCATCAACTCCCAGAGCTTGGTTAAACTCATGCCCATCAAGTCGGTGATGCCATCCAATCATCCTAGCCTCTGTCATCCCCTTTTCCTCTGCCTTCAAGCTTTCCCAACATCGAGGTCTTTTCCAAGGAGTCTGTTCTTTGCATCAGGTGGCCAATGTATTGGAGTTTCAACTTCAGCAACAGTCCTTCCTTCCAATAAATATTCAGGACTGATTTCCTTTAGAACTGACTGGTTGGATCTCCTTGCAGATCAGGGGACTATCAACAGTCTTCTCCAACACAGTTAAAAAGCATCAATTCTTCGGCTCTCAGCTTTCCTTATAGTTCAGCTCTCACATCCATACCTGACTACTAGAAAAATCATAGCTTTGACTACACAGACTCTTGTTGGCAAAATAATGTCTCTGCTTTTTAATATGCTGTCTAGGTTGGCTGTAACTTTCTTCCAAGGAGCAAGTGTCATTAAATTTTGTGGCTGCAGTTTCCATCTGCAGTGATTTTGGAGCCCCCCCCCCCCCCAAGATAAAGTCTCTCACTGTTTCCATTGCCATGAAGTGATGGGACCAGATGCCATGATCTTAGTTTTTTGAATCTTGAGCTTTAAGACAGATTTTTCACTCTCCTCTTTCACTTTCATCAAGAAGTTCTTTAGTTCTTCTTCGCTTTCTGCTATAAGGGTGGTGTTATCTGCATATCTGAGTTTATTGATATTTCTCCCAGAAATCTTGATTTCAGCTTGTGCTTCATTCAACCCACCATTTCACATGATATACTCTGCATATAAGTTAAATAAGCAGGGTGACAAGATACAGCCTTGATGTAATCCTTTCCCAATTTGCAACCAGTCTGTTGTCCCATGTAAAGTTCCAACTATTGCTTCTTGACTTGTATACAGATTTCTCATGAAGAAGGTCAGGTGGTCTGGTATTCCCATCTCTTGAAGAATTTTGCACAGCTTATTGTGATCTACATAAGATATATATCAGTGATCACACATTTAGGTGTGATCAACACTGAAATCAGATTGATTATATTGTTTGCAGTCGAAGATGGAGAAGCTCTATACAGTCAGCAAAAACAAGACTGGGAGCTGACTGTGGCTAGAATTATGAACTCCTTATTGCCAAGTACAGACTTAAATTGAAGAAAGTAGTGAGAACCACTAGATCATTCAGGTATGACCTAAATCAAATCCCTCATGATTATACAGTGAAAGTGAGAAATAGATTTAAGGGACTAGATCTGATAGACAGAGTGCCTGATGAACTATGGGTGGAGGTTCATGACATTGTACAGGAGACAGGGATTAAGACCACCCACATGGAAAAGAAATTCAAAAAAGCAAAATGACTGTCTGAGGAGGCCTTACAAATAGGTGTGAAAAGAAGAGAAATGAAAAGCAAAGCAGAAAAGGAAAGACATACCTATTTGCATACAGAGTTCCAAAGAATAGCAAGGGGAGATAACAAAGCCTTCCTCAGCAAACAATGCAAAGAAATAGAGGAAAACAACAGAATGGGAAAGACTAGAGCTCTCTTCAAGAAAATTGGAGATATCAAGAGAACATTTCATGCAAAGATGGCCTCGATAAAGGAAAGAAGGCGTATGGACCTAACAGAAGCAGAAGATACTAAGAAGAGGTGGCTTAAATACACAGAAAAACTGTACAAAAAATGTCTTCATGACTCAGATAATCACAATGGTGTAATCACTCACTTAGAGCCAGACATCCTGGAATGTGAAGTCAAGTGGGCCTTAGAAAACATCACTACAAACAAAGCTAGTGGAGGTGATAGAATTCCAGCTGAGCTATTTCAAATCCTGAAAGATGCTGCTGTGAAAGTGTTGCACTAAACATGCCAGCAAATTTGGAAAACTCAGCAATGATCACAGAACTGAAAAAGATCAGTTTTAAGTCCAATCCCAAAGGAACACAATGACAAAGAATGCTCAAACTACCGCACAATTGCACTCATCTCACACACCAATGAAGTAATTCTCAAAATTTTCCAAACCAGGCTTCAGCAATACGTGAACTGCAAACTTCCAGATGTTCAGGTTGGTTTTAGAACCAGAGATCAAATTGCCAATATCTGCTGGATCATCAAAAAAGCAAGAGAGTTCCAGAAAAACATCTATTTCTGCCTTATTGACTATGCCAAAGCCTTTGACTATGTGGGTCACAATATACTGTGGAAAATTCTGAAGAAGATGGGACTACCAGACCACCTGACCTGTCTCTTGAGAAGTCTGTATTCAGGTCAGGAAGCAACTATTAGAACTGGACATGGAACAACAGACTGGTTCCAAATAGGAAAAGGAGTACATCAAGGCTGTATCCTGTCACCATGTTTATTTAACTTATATGCAGAGTACATCATGAGAAATGCTGGGCTGGAAGAAGCACAAGCTGGAATCAAGATTGCCAGGAGAAATATCAATAACCTCAGATATGCAGATGACACCACCCTATGACAGAAAGTGAAGAGGAACTAAAGAGGCTCTTGCTGAAAGTGAAAGAGGAGAATGAAAAAGTTGGCTTCAAGCTCAACATTCAGAAAAACAAAGATTATGGCATCCAGTTCCATCACTTCATGGGAAATAGATGGGAAACAGTGGAAACAGTGTCAGACTTTATTTTGGGGGGCTCCAAAGTCACTGCAGATGGTGACTGCAACCATGGAATTAAAAGACGCTTACTCCTTGGAAGGAAAACTATGACCAACCTAAATAGCATATTTAAAATCAGAGTCATTACTTTGCCAACAAAGGTCTGTCTAGTCAGGGCTAAAGTTTTTCCAATAGTCATGTATGGATGTGAGAGTTGGACTATAAAGAAAGCTGATTACCAAGGAATTGATGCTTTTGAACTGCGGTATTGGAGAAGACTCTTGAGAGTGCCTTGGACTGCAAGGAGATCCAACCAGTCCATCCTAAAGGAGATCAGTCCTTGGTGTTCTTTGGAAGGACTGATGTTGAAACTGAAACTCCAAAACTTTGGCCAACTGATACAAAGAGCTGACTCATTTGAAAAGACCCTGATGCTGGGAAAGATTGATGGCAGGAAAAGGGGATGACAGAGGATGAGATGGTTGGATGGCATCACAGACTCAATGGACATGGGTTTGGGTGGACTCAGGGAGTTGGTGATGGACAGGGAGGTCTGCCATGCTGGGGTTTGTGGGGTCTCAAAGAGTCAGACATGACTGAGCAACTGAACTGAACTGAACAGAATGCAATCTTTTTATTGAACATTAATGTTTGGGATTAATGACTGATCAATATGAGAATGTAGACATTCCCCATACCTATGAATCTTCTGTCTATCAAGAAGAAATAATGAGAGATATACATCCACAAAATAATAAACTTGATCTCAAAATGAATATCAAATTCAAAAGGATACAAATATGACAACAAATTCCTCAATAACAGAACAAAATAAATTATTTTAAGAGCAGCTGCCTTTGTTTGATGGAGACTCATGACTATCTGCCACTCTATTACAGTGGTAGATTATTTATTGATATAAATTAGTATTTTATGCTCAAAAGCAATTTTGTTTGGTATGTTATATCAGTGAAGCATTCAGATGAAGTACTCACCACCCAGATGAAGCTGGTGAAGTATAATAGGTAAGAATGGCAAATATATAATCATATTAAATATCTGAAATAGTATGAATATCATATAATAACATTTTTGATAGAACAATCTAAGGAACAAACTGATCCATCTGCAGAATAGTGCTGTATCACAGCATTGGCATAGCTGTTAGCAGATTGTATATCTGAAAATACATGTGGCCTTGAAGGGAAGTCTATGTTGTTGAGCCCATAGATAATCACTATCTATGAGTCATGTGACAACAATATATGGACTCCCATTGAGAGTCACTATGTTGGGGACAGGTAGAGAGGGTGAGATATTTCTCAGTAAGATTTTTGGTTCTACTTTCAATTCTATCTCAAAATAAGTCACATCTCAAGTCCTTCACACCAAGATCCATGATGTTATCATACTTTATCTGAATTATTGCCAATTTATGTCTCTCATTCCACCGTTTTCTTCACATAGTAGTCCCTGTGATTCTTTTAAATTAACTTACATCGGGTTGCTTCTCTGCTAAAACAAACAAACAAAAATACTTCTATTGAGGTTTCCACATCACTTAGAGAAAAAGACCAAATACATTTCAATACCATTCAAAATAAAAGAGATCTGGTTAACCATTTTTGCTTTTTCATTTATATCCTATAAAATTTCCCTTGTCTTACCTTCTGGTTAAGTAACACTGGATTTCTCAATGTTTCTGAAATAGATCAGATATTACTCTTACTCAGAGACTTTGGGAGAAGGCAAAGGCACACCACTCCAGCACTCTTGCCTGGAAAATTCTCTACTGGAGGAGCCTGGTAGGCTGCAAGCCATGTGGTCACAAAGAGTCGGATATGACTGAGTGACTTCACTCTCACTTTTCACTTTCATGCATTGGAGAAGGAAATGGCAACCCACTCCAGTGTTCTTGCCTGAAGAATCCCAGGGACGGGGGAGCCTGGTGGGCTGCCATCTATGGGGTTGCACAGGGTGGGACACGACTGAGGCGACTTAGCAGCCGCAACAGCAGAGACTTTGTACTCATGCTTCCTTTTGCTGAAATGATATTTCCTCATGTAACAGTATTATTTACTCTCACCAGATTCTAGTCTCTGCTACATTAATCACCCTGCATAACACTATAACCACTCCAATAGTTGCCTGTGTTTTAATACTAAATGTTATCTGATGTTTTATATATCCTAATGTTGTGTATCCTTTCTCTCTCTCCACAACTCTATGAAGTTTACATGAAGATAGGAATTTTTGCCTATTTGTAATATTTATTTCCCTGGATGTAGAATAATGTCTAGTACATATAAAACATTCAATAAATAGGTAAAATAGCCCAAAGAATGGGTCTTCTTTGCCCAGATGATTATTGCAAGAATTGGTAAATATTTGGATTTTAAAGAAGCTATGCTATTAATTTCAGAGTTTTACCCATATCACCTAAACCTCCTTATAAAGAATTCTTCCTTCTTGATTATTCCAAATTCCAGATTGTTTACAAAAGAGTAATTAGTCATCTGTGAATCATTGTAGATTGGTACTACTGGGCTGTTCCCCTTCTAAGGGGAACTAAAAAGCTATAAAACTTGAAGTTTAGTGTACTAAAAAGTTCTATTCTTTACCATCTTTCAAAAAAATCCTTAAGTGAGGTTTTGATGCTCTAGTAGTCTCATTCCAGCTTGAACTAGGAGATTTGCAGCACACAAAAATCAAAGTCAATAGTTTTGCTTTGTTTTGTTTTTCTTTAGGCAACAGATCATAATACATTTCTCTTGGGCTCCTCAGTGTATGTGAAGCAACTCTCGCTGCAGCATGACTTAGGTGCACTGGAAGCATAAGACATACTCTTGTAAATTATTACCACATTCAGAATTTGTTAAAACCTGACTTTGCAGAGATAACTTCCAAGTAACATTAGGATCCTGCTACTACATATATCCATATTTACGGATTAATAGATATGCTAACATAGCATTAAAAGATCATGAACTGGTAGTGCATGATTCACTTCTGGTTTCTTGAGATAGACTGTCTTGAATAGCTCCAAAGCCTGTTGTAATGAGAGGATGAATGCACAGTGAGTGGAATGTGAAGTGAAGTGAAAGTCATTCAGTCTTGTCCAACTCTTTGCAACCCCATGGACTAGACAGTCCATGGAATTAGCCAGGCCAGAATCAACTGGAGCGGGTAGCCTTTCTCTTCTCCAGGGGATCTTCTCAACCCTGGGATCAAACCCAGGTCTCCTGCATTTCAGGCAGATTCTTTACCAGCTGAGCCACAAGGGAAGCCCAAGAATACTGGAGTGGGTAGCCTATCCCTTCTCCAGCAGATCTTCCTGACCCAGGAATCCAACCAGAGTCTCCTGCATTGCGGGCAGATTCTTTACCAACTGAGCTATCAATGAAATGAAGCAAATTCTGATTTGAATTTCAAAAGTGACTTTGAGGTTAAAGAACCAAGTAAATGAGACAGCTAGAGCCTATTCTTCACTGTGGAAGCTACCACTGCAAACTCTGACTATAGTATTAATATTATGCCTAAATAAGCACTAAGTAAGCCACCCATGATTAGCACCATAATGAGAAACTATGAGAAGCACCATAATGAGAAACTTTGAACCATGAATCTAAGAGACGAAAATACAGAATAAGATACCCCCATCATGACATATGTCTGTGGAAACAATAGAAGGGGTGGAATATAAAATCCCTCTTACTTCTTTCTTCTGACTTTGCAAAAATTGCATGAGTATATCTAGTTGGTGGCTGTTAAATGACAAGAACAATGGTTGTAAATAAATTTTGGAAATTCAGTTTTCAACTTTGCCACTAAAAAAGACCACCAAGTCTTGTTATCAACCACAATTTATTTTGTCAATTATCCCCACATTTACTAGGTATCATGTACCTATGTATGAATTATCATGCAGAGTTTAGGTGGATAGATCCTGAGTGGGTTTGAGGAGAGTATTTCCACCAGGAAGCTGGGCAGCAGCAACAATGGGAGATTGAGAAGCATCAATTAAGAAAACTGATTGAAGATTGTTATGTCCAGTTTTCCCACTGATAAAGAAAAAAGGTGTAAATATATTAAGGGACAAAATTAAAACAAATATTGTGGTACTGGATAGGAACTAGAGATGTTGGTGTGAATTTGTAATAGTGTATTTATATATCCATATGTGCACAGACATCAACATACATATGCATGTGTTCATGCATGCCAGTTCACTTGTTGTGTCTGACTCTTTGCAACGCTATGGACTATATATAGCCCGCCAGGCTTCTCTGTCAATGGGATTCTCCAGGCAATAATACTGGAGTTAGTTGCCATGCCCTCCTCCAGAGGATCTTTTTAACCCAGGAATCAAACCCAAGTCTCTCAAGTCTCCTGCATTGGCAGGCTGGTTTTTTACCAAAAGTGCCAGCTGGGAAGCCCATACATACGCATATATATACCCATATATACATAACTGGATGTAAATGTTTATATGTATCAATTATATACACCACACATATAGTCATAAACAGTTGTATATGTATGTATATATGTGTACAATTGACCCTTAAACAACATGGGGGTTAGGAGCACTGGATCTCCTTGAAGTCGAATATCTGAGTATAACTCGTAGCCAAACTTTCATATCCATGGCTTCACATCAGCAGATTCAACCAGCAATGGATAGTGTAGTAGCATACTATTCACTATTGATGAAACCTTCTTACAAGTGCACATTACCAGAAAACCACAGCTCTCAGTCAGCCACACAATCACAAGAATAAATAATGGAAACACAACTGTTCTGGACCCATACAACCACTCTGCTACTGATTTTCAGTACAATATTTGATAAATTACATGAGATATTCAATATCATTATCACAAAACAAGCTTTATGTTGGATGATTTTGCCTGACTGTAGGTTAATGTAAATGTTTTGGACACTTTTAAGGAGGCTAAACTAAGCTATGCTTTTGGTAAGTCAGGTGTATTAAATGTATTTTTGACCTACAATATTTTCAATTTATGATAGATTTATCAGGACCTGAAGCATTTTTAAGTGAAGGAAGATCTATCTCTGTGTGTGTGTGTGTGTGTGTGTGTGTGTGTGCGTGCATGCATGTATACATTCATACACTGATATATTCCCTGGCTCTGTCCACTAAGAAAAGAAAGGAGTAGTGACAACTTAAAAATAAAGAGAACAACTTGTGCCCTAATAATTGTTTATAAATACCATTCTCCCCTAAAAGGAACCAAGGTTCCCTAGAGAAATGACTATTACTAGGCCTAGGTCAAAAACTTAGAAAATTATCTAAAATATTTCACCTAGGGATGAGATTAAAAAAAATGAAACAGGCATGTCAAAGTCACACAAAAGCTATCTTGAAGATGTTTTTGTGGAGAAAATCTAGGATGGTGATGGTTTAGTCACCAAGTCCTGTCCAACTTTTGCAGCTCCATGGACTGCAACCCTCTAGGCTCTTCTACCCATGGGATTTCCCAGGCAAGAATACTGCAGTGGGTTGCCATTTCCTTCTTCAGGGGCTCTTTCCAACCCAGGACTCAATCCCGCATTACCTGTATTGCAGATGGATTCTTTACCTTTGAACCACCTGGGAAGCCCTAGAAATCTGGGATAGTTCATCAAAACAAATGACACTAAAAGAATATATGCCATGTTCTTAGTCATGTCTGTCCTTTTATGACCCCATAAACCCTGCCAGGCTCCTCTGTCTATGGAATTTTCCAGACAAGAATACTGGAGTGAGTTGCCATTTTCTCCTCCAGAAGGGAATATAACAAAGAATATTTTTTTAAAGGCAATCTTTATGGAAAAAACTGCTATAAATGAGTAGATAAATTTAAAGTTTGATTAGGAATAAGATAATTTCAGATTCTTAAAGTACATTTCCGATGTCAATTTCCTGATAATGATGGATTTCAGTTCAGTTCAGTCATTCGGTCATATCTGACTCTTCGTGACCCCATAGACCGCAGCACACCAGGCCTCCTTGTCCATCACCAGCTCCCAGAGTTTACCCAAACTTATGCCCATTGAGTTAGTGATGCCATCCAACAATTTCATCCTCTGTCATCTTCTTCTCCTCCTGCCTGCAATCTTTCCCAGCATCAGGGTCTTTTCAAGCGAGTCAGCTCTTCGCATCAGGTGGCCAAAGTATGGGAGTTTCAGTTTCAACATCAGTCTTTCCAATGAACATTCAGGACTGATCTCCTTTAGGATGGACTGATGGTTTTACAGGGTTGTATATGAGGGAATCCTTCTTTGTAAGAAATATACACTCAAATATTCTTAGGTAATGTTTCATCATGTCAGTGCCTTAACTAATTCAGTAATAAGAAAATTATTTGTAGTATAATTGCAACTTTCTATAAGTTTTGAACTAACATTTTAAAAAATTAAGAAATCTATTTACACAAACTAATGCCCCCTTATATATATTTATTGCCATGCAACACTTTATTTCATATAATTTTTAGTTTTTTTAAATATTTATAATTATCAATGCCAACAGATTTTGATTTTATACTAGAAACCTAAACCAACTATACTTTTTAAAAGATCAAAGTTGTTATATATTTTATTCCATATTATACATGTCACATTATAAAAGTATAAAAAATTTTAGTACTGTGAATATGATTCTTTAAGTATACCTAAAAACTTGTTTGGATATCTGATCAGAACACTTACAAAACATCATCCCGTAGAATTTTTTTTTGAAACATTATTTCATTCTTCAACTCTTCTTATGTCTTTATGAGCCATTGAATTACTTGCAACTCGATTTTTATTCTCAGGGAAGCTAAAACATATATGCTTTCATTAAATAGAATAGAGTTATGAAAATATTTATTTACAAATTTGTATTATTTTCCTATAATGTTAAAACATCATTATGCAAATAGTCTACTTTTAATTGGTATGCTAAAATCAGATTTATATTCCAATCTTCTCAGAAGAAAATACAACCAACAAAATCATACACTCTGTATATTTTCTAATGTCTTTTCTTACTTCTATTAAACCATCTCATTTGTTGCTCTATATTTTGCATTATTTAAAAGCTGTTTGACATATTTACTACTGGAGAGCTAATTCAAGAACAAAATTGCTTTTAACATGCTGTGATAGACTTTCAAAAAAATTTCAAGTTCAATTATTTATGGACTAATTTCCTGTTTGCTGTCTACTGAATGGTAAAGTGAAAAGTTCACAAATCTAGCTAGATGACACTTGCCTTCTCATATTCTAGGGCACTGACATTTCTTGGTGGACTGACAGTAAATCATAACTCCCCAGGCTACTTGTTAACTTTTAAAAGTTGATAGAGTAACTTATAAGTTTGGTTACTCTTGGATGACCATGAATTCTGTTTATAGATCTTATTTTTACAAAAGTACTTGGGATGGTTAATAAATAGTGCCTCAAAGACTAAATTTAATTGTGGAAAATGTGAGGCATAATCACTACTGATACTTCCTATGAACACACATTGATACTTTAGAAACTATAGGGTAAAGCATATTTTTCACAACAGATAAATTGAATTTTCATTTTAGACTGTATTATTATCAAGTCTATAGTTAGTCATTTCTTTTTCTTTTTCTTGGGGATGGTCTTGCTCCTTGAATCCTGTACAATGCAAGAACCTCCATCCATAGTTCATCAGGTACTCTGTCAGATTGAGTCCCTTGAATCTACTTCTCACTTCCACTGTATAATTATGAGGGATTTGATTTAGGTCATACCTGAATGCTGTAGTGATTTTCCCCACTTTGTTCAATCTAAGTCTGAATTTGACAATAAGGAGTTCATGATATAAGCCACAGTCAGCTCCTGGTCTTGTTTTTGCTGATTGTATACAGCATCTCCATCTTTGGCTCAAGAAAATTAGAGATACCAAGGGAACATTTCATGCAAAGATGAGCTCGATAAAGGACAGAAATGATACGGACTTAACAGAAGCAGAAGATATTAAGAAGAGGTGGCAAGAATACACAGAAGAACTGTACTAAAAAAAAAAAAAAAACAAAGATCTTCACGACCCAGATAATCATGATGGTGTGATCACTCACCTAGAGCCAGACATCCTGGAATGTGAAGTCAAGTGGGCCTTAGGAAGCATCGCTATGAACAAAGTTAGTGGAGGTGATGGAATTCCAGAGGAGCTTTTTCAAATCCTAAAAGATAATGCTGTGAGAGTCTGCACTCAATCTGTCAGCAAATCTGGAAAACTCAGCAGTGGCCACAGGACTGGAAAAGATCAGTTTTAAGTCCAATCCCAAAGGAACACATTGACAAAGAATGCTCAAATTGCACTCATCTCACACGCCAATAAAGTAATTCCCAAAATTTTCCAAGCGAGGCTTCACAATACATGAACCGCAAACTTCCAGATGTTCAAGTTGGTTTTAGAAAAGGCAGAGGAATCAGAGATCAAATTGCCAATATCTGCTGGATCATCGAAAAAGCAAGAGAGTTCCAGAAAAACATCTATTTCTGCCTTATTGACTATGCCAAAGCCTTTGACTATGTGGATCACAATATACTGTGAAAAATTCTGAAGGAGATGGGAATACCACACCACCTGACCTGCCTCTTGAGATACCTGTATGCTGGTCAGGAAGCAACTGTTAGAACTGGACATGGAACAACAGACTGGTTCAAAATAGGAGAAGGAGTACATCAAGGCTGTAGACTGTCACCCTGCTTATTTAACTTACATGCAGAGTACATCATGAGAAATGCTGGGCTGGAAGAAGCACAAGCTGGAATCAAGATTGCAAGGCGAAATATCAATAACCTCAGGTATGCAGATGACACCACCCTTATGGCAGAAAGTGAAGAGGAACTAAAGAGGCTCTTGCTGAAAGTGAAAGAGGAGAATGAAAAAGTTGGCTTAAAGCTCAACATTCAGAAAACTAAGATTATGGCATCTGGTCCCATCACTTCATGGGAAATAGATGGGGAAACAGTGGAAACAGTGTCAGACTTTATTTTGGGGGGCTCCAAAGTCACTGCAGATGGTGACTGCAGCCATGAAATTAAAAGATATTTACTCCTTGGAAGGAAAGTCATGACCAACCTAGACAATATATTAAAAAGCAGAGATATTACTTTGTTAACAATGGTCCATCTAGTCAAGGCTATGGTTTTTCCAATAGTCATGTATGGATGTGAGAGTTGGACTGTAAAGAAAGCTGATCACCAAGGAATTGATGCTTTTGAACTGTGGTATTGGAGAAGACTCTTGAGAGTGCCTTGGACTGCAAGGAGATCCAACCAGTCCATCCTAAAGGGTCAGTCCTTGGTGTTCATTGGAAGGACTGATGTTGAAGCTGAAACCAATATTTTAGCCACCTGATACAAAGAGCTGACTCATTTTAAAAGACCCTGATGTTTGGAAAGATTGAAGGCAGGAGAAGAAGGGGATGACAGAGGATGAGATTGTTGGATGGCATCACTGACTCAATGGACATGAGTTTGGGTAAACTCTGGGAGTTGGTGATTAATAGGGAGGCCTGGCGTGCTGCAGTTCATGGGGTCGCAAAGAATCGGACACGACTGAGCAACTGAACTGAGCTGAAAAAAATATTCTAGTTCTAAATCTGCAGCTTGAATTGAAACTCAATCACTAAATATTGTAGAATATAAAGACAGGAAAAATTACAGTAGTAAAACTAGATGATTCCCCTCAAATAGATGTTGAATGATAATTGATTACTTTGCAACTCAGAAATAAAATAAGTTTGTTTCTTTTTTTTTTATTGTTTTTGCCATACATTGTCATGATATCACCATGGGTTTACATATGCTCCCCCTCCGGAACCCCCCTCCCTCCTCCCTCCCCCCCGGGAAATCTCGCTGCACCAGCCCCGAGCATCAATCCTGGGCTGGCAATTGATTAGACACATGACAATTAACATGCTTCAATGCCCTTCTCCCATATCATCCTACCCTTACCCTCGTCCACAAAGTCCACGAGTCTATTCTATACATCTGCGTTCCTTTTGTTGTCTCGCATGTTGGGTTCTCATTACCGTCTTTCTAAATTCCATATATATGCGTTAATATACTGTATTGTTGTTTTTGCTTCTGGCTTACTTCACTCTGGATAATGGGCTCCAGTTTCGTCCATCTGAGTAGAATTGCTTCAAATGAATTTTTTTTTAATGCTGAGTAATATTCCATTGTGTATATGTACCACAGCTTTCTTATCCATTCGTCAGTTGATGGGCATCTAGGTTGCTTCCATGTCTTGGCTATTGTAAACAATGCAGCGATGAACATTGGGGTACACGTGGCTCTTTCAATTCTGGTTTCCTCGGTGTATATGCCCAGCAGTGGGATTGCTGGGTCATATGGCAGGTCTATTTGGAGCTTTTTAAGGAACCTCCACACTGTTTTCCATAGTGGCTGTACTAGTGTTTGTTTCTTAAAATATGGCATGTGAATTTATATTCCTAATTCTCTTACCTGTATTTCAATATCAGTCTTCCGTGATAGTGAGCCATCTATGCAAATTCAGGTATTCCTTTTAAGGTGATCTAAATTTTTTTATATTATACAGCTATCTGACAAAATGTAAAAGAAGAAATGACTATGACTACCAAAATCAATTAGATATTATAAATGGAGGTGGAAGCTTGAATGTGATGGAAGTTTAAAACTAATAAGTAAAAGGATCAAATGCACCCTGTGAATAGGACTTTCAGAGACTACCACTTCAGCATACTTAGTAGGAGTAATGGCTCTTAAATATGTTTTTTAAATGTGAAATGTGCCATTATATTTTCTATAAACTATTTTTGAATCTTCATAGAAATTGCATTGATTTTTTCAAAAGAAGCTAAAGGCAATAAACTGAATAGAAGAAAGGAATTAGAGCATTGCCCTTTCCCCTGGGATTATTTCAAACTCACATCAGTTCAGAAGCAACTGAAAGTTTCAATAAGAAAACATAAAAGAAAATTACAAGAGGTTGTGTGTTATTAACACCAATTATAGAAAGTTCTATCATTAAATTCTAATCCATACACATTCTAATAACATCTAATTATGTAGGCACAAAATATAATGAAAATAATTACTGTAGAAAGCACAATGTTGATGTGCTCAGAACAGTGAAATAACTGAAAACTACTTTCCTATTTTTATTAAGTCATGTACTTTACAGTGTATTCAGTAAAACAGGGGACAGCTTGTCGTAAAAAACAAACAAAATAGAAATCTACCAGATGATTAACAATATAGAAAGGATAATTCCAAATCCAGGTTGCTGCAAAATAATTGCTATAAATACCAATCATAATTTATTTAAACATAAGTTGACTATATTAAATGAAGACCAAAAGCCCTTTCTTTGTTTTAATTAATTAATTTTAATTGGAAGATGATTACTTTACAATATTGTGATGGTTTTTTACCATACATCAACATGAATTGGGCATGGGTATACATGTGTTCCATCTATCCTGAACCCCCTTCCCACTTCTGTCCACATCCTATCCCTCTATGTTTTTCCAGAGCACTGGCTTTGGGTGCCCTGATTCATTCACTGAACTTGCACTGGTCATCTATGTTACATATGGTAATGTACATGATTCAATGCTATTCTCTCAAATCATCCCACCCTTGCCTTATCCCACTGAGCCCAAAAGTCTGTTTTTACGTCTGTGTCTCCTTTACTGCCTTGCATGTAGAATTGTCGGTACTATCTTTCGAAATCACATATATATGTGTTAATATACAGTATTTGTCTTTTCATTTCTGATAATTCACTCTGTATAATAGGCTCCAGGTTCATCAGCCTTATTAGAACTGACTTAAATGTGTTCCTTTTGATAACTGAGTAATATTCCTTTGAGGATATACACCACAACTTCCTTATCCATTCATCTGAAAATGGACATCCAGGTTGTAGCTATGTCCAGGTTGTACATCTGTGTCCTAGCTATTGAAAATAGTGTTTCAGTGAACAATGGAGTATATGTGTCTTTTTCAGTTCTGATTTCCTCAGGTTATACCCCCATCTGTGGGATTACTGTGTTGTATAACAGTTCTATTCCCAGGTTTTAAGGAATTTCCACACTGTTCTCCACAGTGACTGTACCAGTTTGCATTCCCACCAACAGTGGAAGAGGGTTCCCTTTCCTCCACACCCTCTCCAGTACTTATTGTTTGTAGAAACTTTGATGGTGGCCATTCTAATCAGTGTGAGATGATATCTCACTGTGGTTTTCATTTGCATTTCCATAATAATGAGTGATGGTGAGCATCATTTCTTGTGTTTACTAGACATCGATATGTCTTCTCTGGAGAAATTTCTGTTTATATCTTTTGCCCATTTTTTGATTGGGTTGTTTGTTTTTCAAATGTTGAGCTACATAAGCTGTTTATGTATTTTGGAGATGATAAATTATTTGCCAGTTATTTCATTTGCTCTTATTTTCTCCCATTCTGAAGCCTGTCTTTTCAACCTTGTTTATAGTTGAAAAAAAAAAAAGCTTTTGTTGTGCAAAAGCTTTTAAATTTAATTAGATCCCATTTGTTTATTTTGTTTTATTTCCATTATTCTGGGACGTGGGTCATAAAGGATTTGCAGTGATTTATATCAGAGAGTGTTCTGCCTATGTTTTCCTCTAAGAGGTTTATAGTTTTTGGTTTTGCATTTAGGTCTTTAATCCATTTTGAGTTATTTTTGTGTGTGGTGTTAGAAAGTGTTCAAGCTTCATTCTTTCATGTGTAGTTGACCAGTTTTCCAAGCACCACTTGGTGAAGAGACTGTCTTTTTTCCATTGTATATTTTTGCCCTTTGTCCAAGATAAGGTGTCCATAGGTGTGTGGATTTATCTCTGGATTCTATTTTGTTTCATTGATCTATATGTCTGTCTTTGTAACAATACATACTGTCTTGATGACTGAAGCTTTGTAGTATTGTTTGAAGTCGGGAAGTTGATTCTTCCAGTTCCTTTCTTCTTCCTCAAGATTGCTTTGGCTATTTGGGATCTTTCATGCTTCCATACAAATTGTGAAATTATTTCTTCTGGTTCTGTGAAATATACCATTGGTAGTTTGATAGGAATTGCATTGAATCTATAGATTGCTTTGGGTAGCATACTCATTTTCACTGCACTGATTCTTCCAATCCAAGAACATGTTATGTTTCTCCACCTATTTGTGTCATCTTTTATTTTTTTAATCAGTGTTTTATAATTTTCTCTATACAAGTCTTTTGTTCTTTTAGGTAAATTTATTCTTAAGTATTTTATACTTTTCATTGCAATGGTGAATGTGATTGCTTACTTAATTTCTCTTTTTGATTTTTTATAGTTAGTATATAGGAATGCAAAGGATTTCATTGCATTAATTTTATATCCAGCAACTTTATGACATTCACTGATTAGCTCTAGTAATTTTATGGTGGCATCTTTATGGTTTTCTATGCAGTGGATCATGACATCTGCAAACAATTAAAATTTTACTTCTCTCCCGATCTGGATTTGTTTTATTTATTTTTCTTCTCTTAATTTCTGTGGCTAGGATTTCCAAAACTATATTGAATAGTAGTGATGAGAATGGGTGACCTTGACTTATTCCTGATTTTAGAGGAAATGCTGTCAATATTTCAATATTGAAGATAATGTCTGCTGTGGATTTGACATATATGGCTTTTATTATGTTGAGGTGTGTTCCTTCTATGTCTACTTTCTGGAGAGTTTTTATCATAAAAGGATATTGAATTTTGTCAAAGGCTTTCTCTGCATCTATTGAAATAAGCATATGGTTTTATCTTTCAGTTTAATATGGTGTATCAATTGATTTGTGAATATTGAAGAATCTTCACATCAGTGAAATAAAGCCCACTTGACCACTTGTTAGTATGTTATTGGATTCTGTTTGTAAGAATTTTCTTGAGGATATTTGCATTTAAGTCATCAGTGATACTGGCTTGTAGTTTTGATTTGCTTTTTAATCCCAACTTGTTTGGGTTTGGTATCGGGGTGATATTGGCCTCATAGAATGAATTTAGGGAGTTTTCCTTCTGCAATTTTCTGGTAGGTTTTGAGTACAATAGGTGATAGCACTTCTCTAAATTTTTGTTACAATTCACCTGTGAAGCCATCTGGTCCTGGGCTTTTGCATGTTGGAAGATTTTTTATTATAGTTTTGATTTCTGTGCATGTGATTTCTTTCTGATTCTTGAAATGTGGTTAAAATAACATTTCACTCTATTTCTTTCTCATTCAGTTTTGAAAGGTTATACTTTTCTAAGAATTTGTTCATTCCATCCAAGTTATCCATTGTGTTGCCATATATTTTCTCATAGCCATCTCTTATAATAGTTTGTACTGCTATTGTAATTTCTCCATTTTCATTTCTAATTTTATTGATTTGAGTCTTTTTTTTCTTTTTCTCTTGATGAGTCTGGCTAATGGTTTGTCCATTTTGTTTATCTTTTCAAACAACCAGCTTTTAGTTGTTGTTTTTTTTATCTTTTCTGTGTTGTTGTTGTGCAGTTGCTCATTCATTTCTGACTCTTCATTCATTTCCATGAACTGAAGCACACCAGGCTTCCCAATCCTAAACCGTCTCCTAGAGCTTGCTTAAACTCATGTCCATTAATTCAGGGTTGCCATCCAACCGTCCATTCCTCTGTCATCCCCTTCTCCTCCTGCCTTCAATCTTTCTCAGCATCAGGGTCTTTTCCAATGAGTTATTTCTTTGCATCAGGTGATCACCAAAGTATTGGAGTTTCAGCTTCAGCATCAATCTTTCCAATAAATATTCAGGACTTATTTCCTTTAGGATTGACTGGTTAGATCTCCTTGGAGTCCAAGGGTCTTCTCCAACACCACAGTTTGAAAACACCAATTCTTTAGTGCTCACTCGTCTTTATGGTCCAACTCTCACATCTGTATATTACTACCAGAAAAACCATAACTTTGACTATACGGACCTTTGTTGGCAAAATTATGTCTCTTCTTTTTAATATATGGTCCACTGGAGATAGGAATGGCAAACTACTTCAACAATCTTTGCCTTGAGAACCCAATAAGCAGTATGAAAATGCAATAAGATCTTTGCTATATTCTTCACTTTTATTTCTTGTCTGATTTTTATTATTTCTTTCCTTCTACTAGCTTTGAGGTAGTTTTGTTCTTCCTTTTCTAGTTGTTCTAGGTGTAAAGTTAGGTTGTTTGTTTGATTCCTCTCTTGTTTCTTGAGGTAGGTTTGTATTGCTATGAACTTCCCTCTTAGCACTACTTTTACTAAATCCCATAGGATCGGGGTTATTGTGTTTTCATCATCATTTGTTTCTATGAATATTTTGAAATCCTTTATTTTTTTCAGTTATCTGTTGGTTATTCAGAAGTGTGTTGTTTAGCCTCCATATGTTTGTGTTCTTTATAGTTTTTTTCCCCCTGTAGCTGATATCTAATCTTACAACATTGTGATCAGAAAAGATGCTTGAAATGATTTCAGTATTTACAAACATTACCAGGGTTTGATTTGTGGCCTAGGATGTGATCTATCCTGGACAACATTCCATGTGCACTTGAGAAAATGGTGAAATCCATTGTTTTAGGGGTGAAATGCCCTGTAAATATCAACTAGGTCCAATGCATCATTTAAAGTTTGTGTTTCCTTTTTAATTTTCTGTCTTGATGATTTATACATTGTTGTGAGTTGTATATTAAAGTACCCCACTACTGTTGTGCCACTGTCACTTTCCCCTTTAATAGTTGTTAGCATTTAGTTGCTTTCTGTTTTGGGGTGCTCCTATGTTGGGTGCATATATATTTATAATTGTAATACCTTCTTGTATTGATCCCTTGATCATTTTGCAGTGTCCTTCTTTGTCTCTTATAATGATCTTTATTTTAAAGTTTAATTTCATCTGATATAAGGATTGCTACTCAAAATTTCTTTTGGTCTCCATTTGCATGAAATATCTTTTTCCAGCCCTTCACTTTAGTCTGTATGTGTCCCTAGATTTGAGGTGTGTCTCTTGTGGACAGCATATATAGGGATCTTGTTTATACATCCATTCAGCCAGTATTTGTATTTTGTTTGGGGTTTTTAACCAACTTTTGTGTAAGGTAGCTATTGATAATATGGTTCATAAAATTTACCTTATTGTTTTGGGTTTATTTGTATTTCCTTCCTCATTTTAGGGAAGTTTTCAACTATTTTCAAGTATTTTCTCATGTCTTGTCCTTTTTCCTTCTTCTGGGATGACTTATTCAAATGTTGGGGTGCTTAACATTGTCCCAGGGGTCTCTGAGGATGTCCCCATTTCTTTTTAATCTTTTTTCCTTTTTCCACTGTGCATCATTTATTTCCATCATTCTATCTTCTGGCTCACTTATCCTTTCTTCTGCCTCCATTATTCAACTGTTGCTTCTCTCTAGAATGCTTTCAATCTCAGTTATTGCATTGTTCATTACTGATTGACTATTTTTTATTTCTTCTAGGTCTTTGTAAAACATTTCTTGCAGCTTCTCAATCTGTGTCTATAGTCAATTTATCTATATCTCCATTTTGTTTTCAAGATTTGGATCATCTTTACTATCATTATTATGAATTATTTTTCAGGTAGACTCCCTATCTCCTCATTATTTTTGGTTTGGTGGGTTTTTATCATGTTTCTTCACCTGCTGTGTATTTCTGTGCCCTTTCAGTTTGTTTAGTTTGCTGTATTGAGGCCTCCTTTCTGCAGGCTGGAGACTTGTAGTTCCTCTTAACTGTGGAGTCTTCTCTCTGTGGGTGGGTTTGGACCAGTGACTTGTGAAGGTTTCCTGGTTGGGAGTTCTTGTGTCTGTGTTCTGGTGGAGGGAGCTGGATCTCATCTCTCTGGAGGGCAATGTAGTGTTATGGGTTACTGTCAGGGAACATTTGGCAGGAGGCTTCCTGTGTGCTGTTTTCTGATGTCCCTTATCAATCACTGAATATTCAGAGATGAGTGGAGAGGCATACCTCTCCCAGGGACAAAAGGAATGCATACGTTCTTAAAGTAAAAGTAACTATTTACAGCCTTCTTCCCTTTCTGTTATAGAAAATGAGTTTTAAGCCCCCCCCCCCATTTAGAAGGATTCTAGCCTTATGTTTCCTGGATAAGTTCTAAGATCTAAGATCTTTATCTTTGCTGAAAATGCTATCTTGTAAGACAGTATATATATATATGTCCACATTATGCTGAATAAACGCCTTTACTCCATCAGAGTCTTGGTCCCCATGTCTCTATTCATTTCTCTCTTTCTCTCCTTTCTCTCTTCCTTTATTTTCTTATCGTCGACTCTACATCCCCAGGCCCCGGCCCATTAAAGGACCATAACAGGTTTGTATGACTTTGAACAGCCTGTCTTTTAAAATTTAATGTTATGTTCTTGTTTTTCTAGAGGATCAGTACTGGAACTTGATTTCCTTGGGTGGATTTTGGTCTTAGTGTAAGTATGGAGGGTTTTGATGAACTCTTGTCTATTCATTTTCCCTGGGGTCAGGAGTTCTATGATTGTCCAAAGTTCTGGAGTTGAACTTCTTGTCTCTGGGTTTCAGTCCTGACCTCTTACAGTGATATCAAAACTTCTCTGTCCACACAAGACTGAAGACAAAACTCCTAGTTTAATCATAGTAAAACAACTCTCTGCAGCCAGAAACACCCAAAAAGATTAACAGAATTATACAGAGTATGAGAGGGAGGAAGGATAAAGAGGTGACCAGGAGGATAAAGGGGAAAGTCAAAAGGGAAGAGAGCAAATCAAGCCAGTAATCAAATCCATAAGTGAAAATGGATACTAAAAATTAAACTCTTAAAGACATAAAATTAATAACAAAAGGTCAAAAAACAAAAATTAAAAATCTAGAATAAAAACTAGACTCTCAAAAGTACAATATAAAAAAATACAACACAAAAATTTTTTAAATAAGATTTTTTTAGAAAGGTGAAAATAAGTTATAAAAATTAAAATTCAAAGGTTTAATAAAGAACCATATTAGGACAATATAAGGGGAAAGAGGAAAAATGGAAAAAAATAAAAACAAATAAATTTTTAAATAATAAAAATTTTTTTAAATTAAAAATGATAATTTTTTTTTTTACTTTTTCATAGGAACCATGGAAATATATACATTGGTAGTGAGATAAATGTTCATATGATTCCTCCTTTTTCCTGGTCCAGTTGAGTTGCCTACTCAAAAAGTACTCCAATATATCTAGGAATATCTCTGGAGCTTTCGTGGTCAGTGTGGCATCAGTTCAGTGTCAGATATTCCCCTGTTCTGGCTTGTACTTGTTCTCAAGGTCTGCAGTTGCCCCTCAAATGTACAATTTCAGGTTAATCACAGAATCTTAATCTGTTGCACCTGCCACTTCTGTCAGAAGAAACAGTCCCCCTTCTTTTCTTTGCTTAGGTTGGCCTCCTCTGTTTGCAAGTCTCTATTCAGTGTCTGATCTCTGCCCTGACATGATAGGGTGAAAGTGGACATTCATTTGAGCTCACTGGCTCAGCTGTGCTGTGGAGGAGGGCCACTATAAACAAATGCATCTACAGGTGTGGGGAGTGCTCGCAGTGGATGAACCACATCGGGGTTGCCACAGCCCAAGGTGGTGTGCACCTCCCTGGTGCAAGCTGTTTGGGCTTCCAGGTGAACCATGAGGGCATAGTCCCAGGTGGGCTGTTCATATCCTCAGGGAATCTGGTCTCATGCTATGACACTCTTGGCAGATATGAACTGTCCAGGATCCTAGGGAGATGTGGGTAATGACTGGCAACCTGCTCACAGCTTGGTAGAAGATTCGGTCTCTGGGGCTGAGATTTCAATGGCCCCTAGCATTCCACCTCTGGCCGTCTCACACTTGCCTCTCTACCTCTGGAGGGCTATAAATGGCAATTTGCTCACTCTCCTTTGGTATTAGCTAGGGCCAAATCCTTTGTTCCATGATTGCACCAGGGGTCAGAGTGCAGCATCACAGCCTTCCCATGGGAAAGGTCCTTTGTTTTTCTTTGTTACTCTGGCATTCCCATGGTTTGGGTTCTCCCCGTTCTATCTGTGCTATGTCATATTAATCCTTTCAGAATGTCCTCATGGCATTCATCCCTGGTCCTTTCCCTAAAGACTGGTGTAGCTTGTACCTCCACACCCTGCCCCCACTAGCTGCTGGTGGTTGAGAGCATGTGATGCTTCTCAGCTGGTAATTGCTATTCACTGTAATTTCTGTGTTGATTTTTTTTTTTTTTTTTTGGTTATGCTGCCCTCTGAGATTCCAAAGCTCCCCACTGACCTCACCTATGAGAGGGTTTCCTATTACCCAGAAACTTCTCCTCCTCCACAACTCCCTCCCAGGAGGGATCTCTGTCCCCAAATCCTTTATCTCCCTTTTTGTCTTTGTACTTTGTCCTACCTCATTCTGAAGAGACTGCTTTTCCTTTCTGGATATCTGGGATCCTCCACCAGCATTCAGAAGTTGTTCTGTAGAAGTTGCTCCACATTCAGATCATTCTTTGATGTTTTTATGAAGGAGAAAGTGGTCTCCCTATCCTATTCCTCTTCTATCTTGGGAGCAACCTCCAAAAGTTCTTTCTATTATACTATTAAAGACATACAAATTAAAAAAAAAACAATAATTACGTCATATTGTTATTTTGAGAATTAAATGAAATAGTTCATTTAAAGCCCATAGAAAAATGTCTGACACATAGCAAATTCTCAACAAGTTATTTTCAATATTATCATTATTGGAGTTTCTGTTGTGGTTTTTGTTGCTGTATTGCCCACAAATGTTAACAATGCAAAAATATTAGAAGTACATATATTCATTTATTTTAACAGCAATAAAAATGTTAAGATAAAAAGTACTTTCCTCCCCCTTCCAAATCTGCCTCCACTTACCTGATCTTCACTTCTGATATCTCTTTATAGAAAAGAAGTGGTTCAATGTTTTTTCTAAAGTTAATTCCATCCCTATGTTTACAATTATAGCATCCTACTTTTTTGGATTATACTATATTAGTGTCCTCAATTTTCTGTTGAATTTTTAATTCCTCCCTATCCATCTCTTGCTGATATGTGATATCAGTCAAAAATGCTAATGTGAACTTTGGATGATATTATAGTTACATAGTAATTAGGAAAAAGAATATGGCAATCATGTTTTCATTTTAGTTATAGAATTGAACTCATTTATAAAACCCTACTTTAGCAGAAATACAGACATAGATAATGTTGGAAGCAAAAGAAAAGTATGCTGTTAAGTATATTTTAAATTAGGTTGCATTTGATCACAATGGGAAATGTGTGCCAGGCGCAATTCTAGACACAAATGATAAAGTGGCATAAGAGACAGAACAGTCTGACAAAGTTTAAATTGTTAGTGTGGAATAATTAAAATGAAGCAGAAAGCAAATGAATTAGTTAACATGAAACAGTGTTAGATGTTTTGAAGAATATATACTAGCAAAACACTTGGAAGTAACATGAGATGGCTTGGAAGTGGAGTCAGTCTATATAAAAACCAGGATTATAAATGCACATTTAAGAATAAACTATGTTTATTGAACTGAGAGAAATTCTGGTATTGAGTTAATTGAAAGGATTGGAAATTTTCAAATTTAAAGTAGATATATTTTGTGTTCCTCTAGGATTTTTAAAGAGTTTCCCTTGTTGTTAGGTGATTAAGAATCCTCCTGCCAATGTAGGAGATGTGAGTTTGATCCCTGGGTCAGGAAGATCCCCTGAAGTAGGAAGTGACAACCCACTCCAATATCCTTGCCTGGAAAATTCCATGGACAGAGAAGCTTAGCAGGTGCCAAGAGTCAAACATGACTTAGGGACTGAGCATGCCCAGGGTTTTTAAACTCTAGAATAATGATCACATAAGAAAATATGCAATTTGAAGAGGATATGATTTCAGAGGGGCTTCCCAGGTGCTAGTGATAAAGAACCCACCTGCCAATGGAGGAGACAAGAGACATGGATTCAGTTCCTGGGTTGAGAAGATCCCCTGGAAGAGGGAATGGCAATCCACTCCAGTATTCTTACCTGGAGAATCCCAAGGACAGAGGAGCCTGGTAGGCTACAGTCCATGGGTTTGGAAAGAGTTGAACATGACTGAAGCAACTTAGCACACACATGATTTAAGAAGAAATCAATTTCACCACATTTTTAGAAAACAGATTCATAGAAGAGATAATTAGAGTTACTTCTAAAGTCAAAGGGAAAAACATGAAATGGATCATTTCAATTTAATGTGCTTCTTTTCAACAATAGATACTCTAGCAAAATAAGCTTCCTCAAAGGATAGTGCCTTCTCCATAACACTTAGAATCATTGAGTTCTTGCTATGTGATAGTAATCATGAGGAACACTTTGTGTAATTTTACATTCAAAACAATTCAATCAGGTAGGTGCTTCTATTTTATCCATTCTATAAATACTCTGAAGCTTTGGCAAGTAAAACCCACAGCTAGTGAAAGATGGAGAAGGCAATAGCACTCCACTCCAGTACTCTTGCCTGGAAAATCCCATGGACAGAGGAGCCTGGTGGGCTGCAGTCCATGGGGTCGCTAAGAGGTGGACAAGACTGAGCAACTTGACTTCACTTTCACTTTTCACTTTCATCCATTGGAGAAGGAAATGGCAACCCACTCCAGTGTTCTTGCCTGGAGAATCCCAGGGACAGGGACGCCTGGTGGGCTGCCATCCATGGAGTCACACAGAGTTGGACACGACTGAAGCGACTTAGCAGCAGCAGCAGCAGCAGCGTAAGATAGAACCAGGTTCCAACCCAAGATCATGGTCTTAACCCCCATGCTTCACTGATTTATTAAGATGGATGAATACTTGGAAGGGATTGTGTCAGGTTAGTTCAAGCATTGGATAGGTGGTTGAACTGAAGTTCTGGAAATGAGGAAGATAATATCATGCAGAGCTTAAAATTAAAAACAAAGCAATAACTCTACTATAATAAATAGCTAGATTGCTTCCATGTCTTGGCTACTGTGAACAGAGTCGCAATGTACATTGGAGTGCATGTGTACTTTCAAGCCTTGGTTTTCTCTGAATATATTCCTAGGAGTTGGCTAGCTGGATCATACAATAGCTCTATTTTAAATTTTTTTATGGAAATTTCATGGAAACCACTTAAATGTCTATCAACAGAAGAATGGATGAAGAAAATGTGGTACACATTTACGATGCAATATTACTCAGCTATTAAAAAGAATTAAATAATGCCATTTTCAGCCAAAGGAATAAACCCAGAGATTATCATAGTAAGTAAAGTAAATCAGAGAAAGACAAATGTCATATAATATTGCTTATATACAAAATCTAAAAAAAAAATGATACAAATAAACTTATTTACAAAACAGAAAGAGACTCATATACTTAGAAAATAAACTTATGGTTAGGGGAAAGTTGAGGGGAGGGATAGGGTGTGAATTTAGAATTTGGATATACACACTGCTATATTTAAAATACATAACCAACAAGGAACTCTGATCAATATTCTGCAATAACATAAATGGGGAAATTTTATACACACACACACACACACACACACGTGTGTGTGCATACACACATATGACTGAAAAACTTTGTTGTACACCTGAAATAAGAACAACATAATACATAAATATGAAATAAAAATTAAAAGAAAATAGAATAAACAATTAGCTATAGTCGTTTTTAAAAGACAAGAAAAACGTATAACCTTGGACTTACATGTGAAAGTTAACAGCCTAGATCAACTGTTTTTTTATAATCCAATGTAGTCCTTAAAGAATTCTAGAATTACTGATGACATAGAATTCATTTAATTTGAATCCAATTCTTGGAATTGTGGCGGGGGTGGGGGGAGAGCTAGAGCTTTCAAATTTGGTTGAACTGAATTAAGATTAGCATATTTAACTCACAGGTATACTGTGTGACCTTAACAAAGCCATAAATTTTCTATGTCTCTTCATCTAGAAATAATGATAAACATAACACTTGTACATATTAAATATGATGAAATAATCTTAATAAGCTTTCCAGCCCTATTTAGAACAGATTGATCATTCAAAGAAATTAAATACATATTTTTTATTTATCTTACTCACCTATTCAACAGATATTTATTACACATCTACTAGTTATCTGGCTCTGTCCTTTGTTCTAAGAGAAAAATAATGGTGACAAGTATGATTCCTGTTCTCTAGTAGCTTAAGGTCTTAAAGAATGCTTAACTCTACTTTCAATGCTGTTATTTATGAACTTCCCTTTCCTATAAAATGGGGTTTCCCTTGTGGCTCAGCTGGTAAAGAATCCACCTGTAATACAGGAGAGCTAGATTCACTCCCTGGGTTGGGAAGATCCCCTGGAGAAAGGAAAGACTACCCACTCCAGTATTCTGGCCTGGAAAATTCCATGGACTGTATACTCCATGGGGTTGCAGAGTCAGACATGGCTGGGCAACTTTCGCTTCACTTTCCGATAAAATTAATTCAAATACCTTTAATTACCAAAAACAAAAACAAAACAAACCTTCTTCCACAAAGCTAAGATTCTTTGTTAAAACAAATCTAAAAAATTGTGTCTAATAACTGCTTCCAAAAAGTGTATTCTTTGCTTTCTCACTCCCACATTTCAATGTATACCTCTTTATCACCATATAGCATGTGACTCTACAGATACTGATATATTTAAAATCACACTTCTCTCCTAGGATTGCTTTTCATTTCATGTAATCATTGGGGCTCTTATGTTATATTAAATATGGTGCCATTTTCTTTCTAAAACCTTTTTTTGTTTCCTGCATATGGAACTATAAGTGCTCTCAGGTCTCATCCAGCCTAGCAGTCATAGTCTACCCTATTCTCTTTTACTCCAAAAGAAGAAAAAAAGATTTAAATAATTAGCCAGATATATACCTACATTTCTACTTTTACATTTCAATCCATAAAATGTAATTTCTACATTTTACCAGCAATATTCTTATTTATATTTCAATACCATAGCTAGGTATATACTTGTGATGCTATTTCTAAACTTCAATCATAAAACAAGACATCATATTACATATAGGAAGAATAACAAGATTATGAAAAAGTGACAAGTAGATCCCTGGTGTTAAAAATCTCAAGATAATAGAATCTTTAAAAATGTGGTTTTTGTGGAATCCTATATGAGATTATTTGACCTATATGTGAGAAGACAAAATGACATTTTATCAATATTGAAAAAAAAACAAAGATAAATGACAGTTAACCCAAAGATGAATCAAAATCAAGAAAACAAGAAAATATTTATTGTAATAAACTAAATGGAATAGCAGAGAAGACTAATCCCCCCTTTATTATTTAATCTCCTCAATTTATTTTAGTTAAAAAAATTTTCACCTAGAGCTGCTGAACAAGTGGCTATATTTTATGGTGTCCTTTGTAATTAATTCAATTTTGAGGTTATGTAAATTCTTACCCAAAAAGTGTAAGAAAAATTATGTTAAAATATTCATGTTTTGAATTCTTCAAATAGTTGACTTGATTTCTTTACTCCTCTTACCCTTTTCTGAATGGTGTATGTAACTGTGGAGTTAGGACCAACATCAAATATGCAAATATGGTCCATGTCAATAGGAATTGAAGAAAGTATACAGAAGAAATTTATATCCTGATAACGATAGGGAGAAAAGCTGTATTCCTGCTCTGAAATATCTATCTACATCTAGATTATAATGTGAGAGACATTTAACTTCTTTTTTTAAAATCAGAGCATATTTGAGTCTCTATGTTACAGTAACATGAACTATATGCTATACCATGAGTTTAGAAAAAATGACGTTTAGGAGGAGAAACTAAGATGGCGGAGGAATAGGACGGGGAGAACACTCTCT
>ML663566.1:28827328-28844069 GCA_007570785.1 Antilocapra americana
AGAGGATGTGGAGAAAAGGGAACCCTCTTACACTGTTGGTGGGAATGCAAACTAGTACAGCCACTATGGAAAACAGTGTGGAGGTTCCTTAAAAAGCTGCAAATAGACCTGCCATATGACCCGGCAATCCCACTGCTGGGCATATACACCGAGGAAACCAGAATTGAAAGAGCCACGTGCACCCCAATGTTCATCGCTGCATTGTTTACAATAGCCAGGACATGGAAGCAACCTAGATGCCCATCAACTGACGAATGGATAAGAAAGCTGTGGTATATATACACAATGGAATATTACTCAGCATTAAAAAAAAATTCATTTGAAGCAATTCTACTCAGATGGACGAAACTGGAGCCCATTATCCAGAGTGAAGTAAGCCAGAAGCAAAAACAACAATACAGTATATTAACACATATATATGGAATTTAGAAAGACAGTAATGAGAACCCAACATGGGAGACAACAAAAGGAACGAAGATGTATAGAATAGACTTGTGGACTTTATGGATGAGGGTAAGGGTGGGATGAGATGGGAGAAGGGCATTGAAGCATGTTAATTGTCATGTGTCTAATCAATCGCCAGCCCAGGATTGATGCTCGGGACTGGTGCAGCGAGATTTCCCGGGGGGGAGGGAGGAGGGAGGGGGGACCCGGAGGGGAAGCATATGTAAACCCATGGTGATATCATAACAATGTATGGCTAAAACAATAATTAAAAAAATAAAAAAATTTAAAAAAAAAAAAAAAAAAAAATTAAAAAAAAAAAAAAAAGAAAAAATGACGTTTAAATAGAGTTGAGAGTCTTAATGCAACATTTAAAACAATTTGAAATACAAACAGTAACAATAGCAATAAACTTAACCTCTTAAAGAAAAAAAGCTGGATCTATTAATCTCCTTTTTTTTTTTAAACTACCGCAGGTCCTAATTGTGAAGCATGGGATCTTACATTGTGGTTCACTGACTCTCTAGCTGTGGCACATGGGATTAGCTGCTCCATCATATGCGGGATCTGAGTTCTGCAGTCAGGGATCAGACCCTAGTCTCCTGTATTGTTAAGGTGGATTCTTAACCACTGGAGCACCAGGAAAGTCCCTGGATCAATTCACTTTGATCTAAACATAGGAGGCTCTGGAAAAAAATTGAATAAGTATTTAATTACTTACTTTTCGTTCCATGTTTGACAAATTTAAATCTATAATCAAAGTAAAATTAAAGCCACCTAAATATATTGGAGATCTCTTACTGCTTGTGCATACCAACTATTCTTTGGGAACTTCACTTTCAAAAGACTGAGTTTTCAGAGCATACTTGTCCTACTTATGGGCTTCCTTGTTGGCTTAGATGATAGGGAATCTGCCTACAATGAAGGAGACCTGGGTTCAATATCTGGGTCAGAAAGGCCCATTGTAGAATGGAACAGCTACCCATTGCAGTATTCTTGCCTGGAGAATTCCATGGGCAAAGGAGCCTGATGAGCTACAGCCCATGGGATCACAAAGAATCAGACACAATTGAGAGAATAACACTTTCACAAAACTTTTTTGTTGCTGTTGTTGTACTTAACACAGATTCTGGGTTGAAGCCAAAAGGCCATGCTTAAAAATCTCATCCAAACTGGGATAATTGGATGATCTCTTTCAGAGATTTACAATTAGTCTGTCCTCATGGCTAGAAGTGAAGATTATTATTGTGTGGGTTGAACACAGTGGGTCATGTGTGGATAAAAATTACACAGAACAAGTTATCTGTTTATCTTGAAAAGCAAAGAAAGAGGCAAAATTTTGACTCCTTGTAGAAGTCCTGAGAGATTAGCTGCCTTGGTTTGTAATTTTCATTCTTGTTTCTATTCCTGGTTCATTAGACTTAGATGTTTGTTTGTTTACTTGTTTGCTTTTTCTGTCTTGGTGTTGCAATGTAATTCTACATATTATAAACTGATAGACAATCAAGCACACACAGTGTCAGGGGACGTTTAGCTTCAAGGGATCCAATATGTTATTCTGCGTGCCATTTCTCAAGGATTCTCTATTCCTTATCAGTTCCTGGAAAACAGGAACAAGCAGAGCTGCATGCAGTTCTCAGGACTGAGATCATGAGGAGGGGCACCTGAGTGGATTCCTTTCAGTGACTCCCTTCAGTGACCTTACTTAAATGTAATCTATTCAGTTATGCCCCCCTTACTCAGGATATGGAATGCTTTCTGGCCATTTGAAAATTGTTATTTGCTTGGCTTTGTTTTTGCTCAATTTTTCTACTGCCTAAAGCTGCCTTGTATGAAGATATGAAAGCATGCATTTCTGCAAATAAAGCACCCTTGTTCCACCAGAGCTTGGGTTCCCATGTCTTTCTTTCTCTCTTTCTCTCTCTCACTCAGGCTAATTCTCTGGAGCGTGGAAACCTGCTGAGCTCACTTTCTCACCCAGGCTTTCAAGACCTCTTCAAGAAGAAGCCCTGTGCCTTCGTGAGCTGTACAAGCCCTGTACAGCTTTATTGGCTCTCTGCATAAACCAGGGAATATCAGCCTTTTTCTCTCTTTTACTTTCTTATCGTTGACTCCGGATCACCAGGCTCCAGTCCTTTAATGGACTGCAACAACACAGAAGAAGTAGGAACCATTCTTGAAAAAATAAATATCATCTGATATTCAGTGCAGAGAAATTTACCTCTTATCTCTAACACTTACAGTTACTTTGATGAATGATTCTGTATTGACCTGGAGCATTTCCAGATCTAAAAACTGAGCTTTCTATAGTGTGTGTTGGTTATTCTGTCGTGTCTGACTCTTTGTGACCCCATGGACTGCAGTACACCAGGCTCCCCTGTCCTCCACTATCTCCCGAAGTTTGCTCAAACTCTTGTACATTAAGTATGTGATGTTATCTATTTCATCCTCTGCTACCCTCTTCTCCTCTTACCTTCAGTCTTTCTCAGCATGAGAGTCTTTTCTAATGAGTCAACTTTTCTCATCAAGTAGCCAAAGTATTGGAGCCTCACCATCATCCTTTCAATGAATATTCAGTGTTGATTTCCTTTAAGATTGACAGTCTGATCTTCTTGCAGTCCAGAGAACTCTCAAGAGTCTTTCCAACATCATGATTTGAAAGCATTAAGTTTTCATCACTCAGCCTTCTTTATGGTCCAACTGTCACATCTGTACTCAACTACTGGAAAAACCATAGCTTTGACTACATACAACTCTGTTGGCAAAGTGATGTCTCTGCTTTTTAATATGATGTCTAGGTTTGTCATAGCTTTTCTTCCAAAGAGCAAGTGTCTTTTATTATTTTTTTTAAATTTTCTTTACTTTATTGTGCTGGTTTTGCCATACAATGACATGAAACCACCCTGGGTTTACATATGCTCCCCCTCCAGAACCCCCCTCCCTCCTCCCTCCCAACTCGCCCCCCCCACCCCCCGGACATCTCAATGCACCAGCCCTGAGCATCAATCCTGGGCTGGTGATTGATTTCACATATGTTAATTAACATGTTTCAATGCCATTCTCCCATATCATCCCACGCAAGTGTCTTTTAATTTCATGGTTGCAGTCATTGTCTTCAGTGATAAGAAAATAAAATCCACTTTTTTCCCCTTCTCTTTGGCATGAAGTGATGGGACTAGATGTCATGACCTTAGTTTGTTTTTGTTGTTTGTTTTTTTTTGACTTTGAGTTTCAAATCAGTTTTTCACTCTTTTTTTTTTCACCGTCATCTAGATGTTCTTTAATTCCTCTTCACTTTCCACCTTTAGCATAGTATCATCTGCATATCTGAGGTTCTTGATATTTCTCCAGGCAATCATCATTCCAGTTTGTGATTCATCTAACCCAGTATTTTGCTTGATGTACTCTGCATATACACTAAATAAATAGGGTGAAAATGTTTAGGGACCCCAATTAAATTCTCAGAAGGTTGATAAATGATTTTCTACTTCAGTTAAAAGATCAGAGAATAAGATTTAAGTTTATAAACCACTTACATGTGTTGTATGAAAGGAAAGAAGTTTAGAAATCATGTACATGAATGGTATGTACAACCATGCCACTTCAAAAAAAAATAATATGGAAAAAAATTCATTGATTGAGAAGGAAAGAGAATCAGGGCTCATGTAATGAGTAGAAAACATTTGAAGGCTAAGGAGAGCTGAGAATAGCTAACAAAAACAATTGAGAAGAAAAAAAAATTACACACTTTTTGTGGAGTATCAAGAGATTTTCAAGAAAAAAGAGAATTGCAGAACCAAGGAGAAATGAAATGTGTAAGACCCCAGAAGTCATCTGAACAATGATATAAAGTGAAGACAAATTATAACTGGAGTTGGTAACATACAGATCATCAGCTAAAGTGATGGAAATAGAATAATTTTGCATTGTTTTAAACTCAAATTTGAAATTTTTATTTAAATTCAGTTGTTATTTTTCTACAGTACTTCAAAATATATATTATGAAGTTCAGTAAAATGAAAGGAGAGAAGGAATTTAAATACTTGTGATGATAATAATGAATAAAATGGTAAAATTGAAGACCATAATATGTAATCAGCATAAGGCTAGAGGTGAGAACATGGAAGAGAGCATGGATTACTAAAAATGTGATAGAGGTACGTATATTAAGAAAAATGAAAATCTTTCCTCCTGTGTGTTACCTTCATCTTCACACAGGACACTTTACTTCTGATGCTTCTGTCACCAGATGCGTGAGGAGTTTTTCCCTACCAAGCAATTCTTTGAGACACAAGCTGGATGTTGTATAATTTACCTTAATTCTGAAAATGACTACCTATAGTGTCAGATTCAACAGGTTAAGAAACTATTCCCACAAGACTGTCCACGTCAATGAAAATCACAATATTAAGTCTCAAGGTCACCTAAAACTTCTGTTTCACTTGACTAGATAAGTCCTGGAGGTTCCCAGGAACCCCTCCTCACATTCAACTTGTTTGCTAGAGTAGCTCATGGAATCTAGGGAAACATACTTATGTACTTATATTTACTGTTTATTAAAGGATATGGTAAAGAATATAGAAGGGCAGCCCCATGAAAATAGAGATCTGGAAGGTTCCTGAGCTCTTTGGTCCCTGTAGAGTGGGTGAGCATCATCATCCTGGTGTGGATGTTTTACCAAAATGAAGCCTTTCCAAATCCCATACTATTGGAGTTTTTATAGAGGCTTCCTCCCAGTAGGAATGATCAATTACTAGCGACGTATCAGCTCAGTTCAGTCTCTCAGTTGTGTCCAACTCTTTGCAACCCCATGAATCGCAGCACTCCAGGCCTCCCTGTCCATCACCAACTCCCAGAGTTTAACCAAATTCATGTCCATCGAGTTGGTGATGCCATCCAGCTATCTCATCCTCTGTCATCCCCTTCTCCTCCTGCCCCCAATCCTTCCCAGCATCAGGGTCTTTACCAATGAGTCAACTCTTTGCATGAGGTGGCCAAAGTATTGGAGTTTCAGTTTCAACATCAGTCCTTCCAATGAACACCCAGGACTGATCTCCTTTAGGATGGACTGGTTGGATCTCTTTGCAGTCCAGGGGGCTCTGAAGAGTCTTCTCCAACACCATAGTTCAAAAGCATCAGTTCTTCAGCACTCAGCTTCCTTCACCATCCAACTCTCACATCCATACATGACTATCGGAAAAACCATAGCCTTGACTAGACAGAACTTTGGTGACAAAGTAATGTCTCTGCTTTTCAATATACTATCTAGGTTGGTCATAACCTTCCTTCCAAGGAGTAAGTGTCTTTTAATTTCATGGCAGCAATTGCCATCTGCAGTGATTTTGGAGCCCCAAAAAATAAAGTCTGACACTGTTTCCCCATCTATTTCCCATGAAGTGTTTGGACCAGATGCCATGATCTTAGTTTTCTGAATGTTGAATTTTAAGCCAATTTTTTCACTCTCCTCTTTCACTTTCAGCAAGAGGCTTTTTAGTTCCTCTTCACTTTCTGCCATAAGGTGTCATCTGCATACTTGAAGTTATTGATATTTCTCCCTGCAATCTTGATTCCAGCTTGTGCTTCTTCCAACCCACCGTTTTTCATGATGTACTCTGCATATAAGTTAAATAAGCAGGGTGACAATATACAACCTTGATGTACTCCTTTTCCTATTTGGAACCAGTCTGTTGTTCCATGTCCAGTTCTAACTGTTGCTTCCTGACCTGCATACAGATTTCTCAAGAGACAGGTCAGGTGGTCTGGTAGAAGGGCCAAATATTCCAAAACTTTAATTACAGTTTGGTCTTTCTAATGATCAGTCCCCATCCAGGAGCCCACCAAGTGTCACCTCATTAGTACAAATGATGACCCTAATGCTTTTACCACTTTTGAAATTACTGAGTTTTTAAGAGCTCTATGCCAGAACTAGGTGCAGAGGCAAATACATTTTTTTGTATATAATATCTCACTGTTTTCCCAAAGTTTTCACTTTTATCTCGAGTTCAAAGGATTTGTTAACAAAATAAGCCAAATGTTTTATACAAACAAATAATACAAATATTTATTAGAGAATTGTGGAACTTTCAATATACTAACATTAAAAGAAAAGAGAAATAGAAAGCACAGAGAATACATCACCAAATTTGGTTTTGACCAACATCCAGACCTAAACAGCACTGGAAAGTCCCAAGTCATAGCGCATCTGGAGTCCCAATTGGGAAAAGGTCCCAGGCAGTGTATTCACTCTGTGAGTGAGACTTCAAAGACTAAAGTTTGGGGTTCCCACTTATAATCCAAAGACAATGCAAACTGGCATCATTATCAATCTGTGCCCAAATTGCAAGTTTGATTTTATGTTAAAACTGCTTGTTTTGTCTTGTAAAACTTGGAATTTTGTTAAGTCTGGGGCTTGGTTGGCCAGGACCCCTCCAGAGGCTCAACAATTTCAATATTATTTCCCTATCTTATCCGTCATGTTGCAAGTCTTGCACTCACAGCAAGCAGACACTCCTGGTCACTCCCAGTCATTCCCAATCAGGGCAGTGTCCAGGCAAGTTAGAAGCAAGGTCAGAGGCTTACTCTGCTCTTTTGCCTCCGAAATCTGAAAAAGACTTCTTTTATTTTATTTCCCTAACACTCACATCAAGGAACAGAAGTTTCTAATGAATCAAAATAATTATCAGAATGAATTTGCTAAATCAATTAAATTGTAAGGAAAGATATTATTTCAGTAATAAGTGTAGTTGAAATAAAGATTTTACAAGATTCAGAGTAACTGAAGGTGTTAAAAGATAGAATAAAACTTAGATAAATAAAAGTTTTTACTTTTATTTTCATTGACTTTTTTAAGTCAAAAAAATGGAAATTCTAAATTCTGGTTAGGACATAGAAGTTGTCAACTAAAATAAAAATGTACAACATGATAACTGTAGTTTCAGTTTTATTTAATGATTCACTGAGGACTATAGCCTAGGATATAGGCTGTCACATAGCTCTGAAGAACTACTCCAAGAAGGGAAAAGGGGAGGTCAGCATATATGCTATTTTGAAGAAGGGTTACCTCTAATCAAGCACATATCTCAGTAAATTCTAGTCATGAGGAGTAGATATCTCAATTAATGATTTAAGTCATTTTCTAAGTTAAACAAGATGGAAAAAAAATGGGTTCATAAAATTTTGTTCCAAAAATGCCTAACTGAAGGCCTGCAATGCCATTTTTTCCCCCAGAGCACAGAATACCTCCTTCTTGATCTCTGCCTTAAACTCTTTTCAGGGTGTGTTGAAGCTCAGCTACTGCAGTGGCTGATGATTAAATCTCCGTAAAGCTGGATGGCAAGGTTTAGTTGGCAAAGTTTGAAGAAATTTTTACTCCAAATCTATGAATTCAAACAATTTGGACAATCCACAAAATAATAGATTTTAAAAAAGAATTAGTGATCTGAAGATTAAGAGAAATGTAAACAAACTAAATTTTAAACCAGGATGAGGCTCTCCTAGGAGAGAAATAAAGAAAGAAAGTGAAGTCCCTCAGTTGTGTCTGACTCTTTGCAACCCCATGGACTGTAGCCTACCAGGTTCCTCCATTCATGGGATTTTCCAGGCAAGAATACTGGAGTGGGTTGCCATTTCCTTCTCCCTGAGAAGAAAATCCCAGGGATTGAACCCGGGTCTTCCGCACTGTAGTCAGACGCTTTTCCATCTGAGCCACCAGGGAAGGTCTCTTCTCTAGGAGAGAAGAAACCCACAGTTCTTCTACCCTCTGATGAAACAAGGCACGAATAAAAAATCTGACAATGGGGCTAAGGAGAAACCAGCTGCTAACTAAACATCTTATTAACAGCCATGTGTAACCTGATATAAGAGTGTCAATGAAGCTTACCTCCAGTGTGAGTAATTATATATCTACCAGTTTGTCCCCAAGACTCTTCATTGAGGATCAGGGATATTGCATTAAATGTAGGATGTAGGATAAGAGAGTTAAGAAAAATCACCTTCACTCATCTGGAATCACTCCAAAACCAAGATATCTATATTTGTGAAGGAAGTTGAAGAAAAATGTTTTAGAAAGGGGAATATAATGAAATATTCTTAGTTCAAAAAGCTAGGATCATGGCATCTGGTCCCATCACTTCATGGCAAATAGATGGGGAAACAATGGAAACAGTGACAGACTTAATTTTATTTTCTTGGGTTCCAAAATCACTACATATGGTGACTGCAGCCATGAAATTAAAAGACACTTGCTCCTTGGAAGAAAAGCTATGACCAACCTAGACAGTATATTAAAAAGCAGAGACAATACTTTGCCAACAAAGGTCCATCTAGTCAAAGCTATGGTTTTTCCAGTAGTCAGGTATGGCTGTGAGAGTTGGACCATAAAGAGAACTGAGCACCAAAGAATTGATGCTTTTGAACTGTGGTGTTGGAAAAGACTCTAGAGAGTCCCTTGGACTGCAAGGAGATCAAATCAGTCCATCCTAAAGGAAATCAGTCCTGAATATTTATTGGGAAGATTGATGCTGAAGCTGAAACTCCAATCCTTTGGCCACCTGATGCAAAGAACTGACTCCTTGAAAAAGAGCCTGATGCCAGGAAAGATTGAAGGTGGAAGGAGAAGAGAATGACAGAGGCTGAGAGGGTTGGATGATATTACCAACTTGAGTACATGAGTTTGAGCAAGCTCCTGGAGTTGGTGATGGAGAGGGAAACCTGGTGTGCTGCAGTCCATGGTGTCACGAAGAGTCAGACATGACTGAGCAACTGAACTGAATTGAACTGATAGAATGAAAGAAGACACAATATAAGGAAACAAAAACATCTGAAGTACATGCCAGGGGGTAAGGAAAAACAAATAACCTTTACTTTGAAGAATTAAAGAGGAAATAATTTCCATAATGAATATTTAATTTATGGCTAAGATAAAATGAAGCCAACTTTCAGAAAGATTATTGAAGATATTCAAAACTATAGCTAATATTCTCTAATTTCAGGTGGGCACAGATTGAGTTTGTGACAGTGGGCAAAGAGGAATATTGAGTCCAAGTAAAAGAGAAAATGAGTGGCATGAGGATTCATATCTGGTATTGATACATATCTTCCCTGCCTTCCTTAGATTTCCTGTAGTAATCAAATTAGCATGAAATACTAGGCATAAAAATATTAGTCTTAATAGTATCTTAGCAATTAAAGTCTACATCATTTAGCTAAAATATATACATTCACTGGGTATCAATTTCTTCATTTACAGAGCTGTGTTCATTTGATGGTTGTGAAAAGCTTAATAAAAAGTGAAGATATTCAGAACATATAAATATTCACTGAAAAAAATCCGACCACAGATTGCTAAAAGGTGCCATAGAAGGCTCTGTTAATTTCTCTACCCAGTAGTCACATGCACAGTTTCCCACCACAAGTATGTGTCTCTCATCACCTCAATGTATATGGTTTCCTCAGTGCTCTGAGATTCTTTGGATAATACCTTAGCCTCCCCAATTTCAAGTGAGATATTTATGAGACAAGAGAAACATGGTCCCCAGGAAGATCTTGCCCCAGTGGCCTACAGTGTTAAATTATCTATTTATATAAATTTTGTTGGTTTTTCTCCTTTACCTGTCTCAGTTTTTTTTCCACTTGGTTTCTTGTCTTCTCAGAAGATTCACTTGTATAAAATTCCTTGACCCAGAGTTGATTTGGAGGAGGTGGGGGTTGGGAAACTTTCAGGGTAGGGAGGATTTAAATTAAGAAAGAGGGGACAAATCTTGAAGGTAAACAAATGTAAGAAATCCATGGCAAAATATGAAAAAAAGAAAAGGAATTGTTATTAAATATAATTATATATTATTTATATTAAATTTATACACAAAAATTGGATACTTAACTCATAGATTGTACCAATTAAATAGAATTGAGTAAAATATTTTTAAAATTATATAAACAAAAAATCTTGCAAGAAAATGTTTAAGGACTTCAGAAACTTTTGGGAATATAGATGACGATAAAGAAAAAAGTAAATATATTTGACTCCATAAATTGTATATATACTTATAAATATATACATATAATATTTACAAATAAAATAGGCACATCATATATATGAGGTTTTATGTGGACTTACACTGCAGTAATTTAGAATATCTAATTATATCATGTGACTCAGATGGTAAATAATCTTCCTGCAGTGCAAAAGATTCCAATTCAATCCCTGAGACAGGAATATTCCCTGGAGAAAGGAATAGAACCCACCCTAGTATTCTTGCCTGAAGAATCTCATGGACAGAGGATCCTGGCAAGCTATAGTCCATGGGGTCGCAAAGAGTCGAACACCACTGAGCAACACTTTCACTTTCTTTCTTCAAGGAGTTCTCAAAAAGAACAAAAAATTCAGCACCTATTTAAGAAAAAAGTTTCCCAGAAAGTAAGCATAGAGGAAACAAACCTTGACATAATAAAGACCATATATGGCAGGCCTACAGATAACATCATACTCAATTGTGAAAAGCTGAAAGCATTTCCTCTAAGATTAGGAACAAGACAAGTATGTTCACTCTTGCCACTTTTATTTGACATAGTTTTAGAAACTGTAGCTATGGCAGTCCAAGGGGAAAAAAAGAAATAAAAAGAATCCAAACTGGAAAAGAAAAAGAGAAACTGTCACTGTTTGCAGGTGACACAATATTATACATAGAAAATCTGAAAGTTGCTACCAGAAAGTTAATGATTTTCATAATTGCATTGTAGTTAATTGCATTTTGATAATTGTACTTCATTCTGTAGTCTTTATCACCATGTAAAATAGTATATACTTAACTGATTATATGTTTATTTATTAGGCTTTTCCTCATTAGAATGTGAGTTTCAGAAAAGCCAGAACTTTTGTCTAATTGGTTTGCCACTGTTGCCTCAGAACTTACCACACTGCATGTCAAGTTCACAAACAGTATTAAGTGGAAAAATGACCCTGCCTAATGGACTTTACAATTTGAACCACTTTTTTATAGTTAATTAAGTTTAAATTTGCATATCATAAATTACTCTTTTTGACCAGGTTTATAAATTTTTGACACAACATCAATCATGTAAACATCACCACAATAAAGTTCTTCCTCACCAATTTTTATGTTCCCTCTTCTCATTCTCACCTCTAAGCAAACTTTTTGTCCTTATAATTTTGTCTTTTCCAGAATATTATAAAATAAAATCACATAACACATTGTTCTTGATATTAATTTGTTACATTTTTTAACACTAAATAACATTCCGTTGTATGTATACTTTACATCTATTTGTTTATCAACTTGTGGATAGTCAGCTGTTCTTAATTTTTTTTCTATTGTTTATAAGGTGACTCAGAGATAAAGAATCCACCTGCCAATGCAGGAGATGCCAGAGATGTGAGTTCGATCCCAGGGTTGGGAAGATTTTGTGAAGGAAGAAATGGAAACCCATTTCAGTATTCTTGCCTGGAGAATCCCATGGACAGAGGAACTTAGTGGGCTACAGCCCATAGGGTCACAAAGAGTCGGACACAACTGAGCACACACACATATATTAAATTAATCCATGTTCACATACAAGGTTTTTTTTTCAGTATATGCTTTCATTTTTCTTGGATCATCCATATGAATAGAATGGCTGTCTCATATGTGTATGTATAACTAGATGAAACACTTCAACTTTACAAAGTGGTTATACCATTTTAAACTCTCATCAGCAGTACGTAAGAGTTCTAGTCACTGCACAGCTTCACTCTCATTTGTAAAGAACTTAAAATAGCTAAAACACGCTGCTGAATAACAAACAAATCACAGAAGAAACCAAAAAAAAAATCAAAATATGCATAGAAATGAATGAAAATGAAAACACAACAACACAAAACCTATGGGACACTGTAAAAGCAGTGCTAAGGGGAAAGTTCGTAACAATACAGGCTTACCTCAAGAAACAAGAAAGAGGTCAAATAAATAACCTAACTCTACACCTAAAACAACTAGAAAAGGAAGAAATTAAGAACACTAGGGTTAATAGAAGGAAAGAAATCTTAAAAGTTAGGGCAGAAATAAATGCAAAAGAAATAAAAGAGACCATAGCAAAAATGAACAAAGCCCAAAGCTGGTTCTTTGAGAAGATAAATAAATGACAAACCATTAGCCAGACTCATCAGGAAACAAGGGAAGAAAAATCAAATTGACAAAATTAGAAAAGAAAATAGAGAGATCACAACAGACAATACAGAGATACAAAGGATCATAAGAGACTACTATCAGCAGCTATATGCCAATAAAATGGATAACCTGGAAGAAATGGACAAATTCTTAGAAAAGTACAACTTTCCAAAACTGAACCAGGAAGAAATAGAAAATCTGAACAGACCCATCACAACCACGGAAATTGAAACTGTAATCAGAAATCTTCCAAAAAACAGAAGCCCAGGACCGGATGGCTTCACAGCTGAATTCTACCAAAAATTTAGAGAAGAGCTAACACCTATCTTACTCAAACTGTTCCAGAAAATTGCAGGGGAAGGTAAACTTCCAAGCTCATTCTATGAGGCCACCATCATCGTAATACCAAAACCAGACAAAGATGCCACAAAAAAAGAAAACTACAGGCCAATATCACTGATGAACATAGATTCAAAAATCCTTAACAAAATTCTAGCAAACAGAATCCAACAGCATATTAAAAAGATCATACATCATGACCAAGTGGGCTTTATCCCAGGGATGCAAGGATTCTCCAATATCTGCAAATCAACCAATGTAATACACCACATTAACAAATTGAAAAATAAAAACCATATGATTATATCAATAGATGCAGAGAAAGCCTTTGACAAAATTCAACACCCATTTATGATAAAAATCCTCCAGAAAGCAGGAATAGGAGGAACATATCTCAACATAATAAAAGCTATATATGACAAACCCACAGCAAACATTATCCTCAATGGTGAAAAATTGAAAGCACTTCCCCTAAAGTCAGGAACAAGACAAGGGTGCCCACTCTCACCACTACTATTCAACATAGTTTTGGAAATTTTGGCCACAGGAATCAGAGCAGAAAAAGAAATAAAAGGAATCCAGATTGGAAAAGAAGAAGTAAAACTCTCACTGTTTGCAGATGACATGATCCCCTACATAGAAAACCCTAAAGACACCACCAGAAAATCACTAGAGCTAATCAATGAATATAGTAAAGCTGCAGGATATAAAATCAACACACAGAAATCCCTTGCATTCCTATACACTAACAATGAGAAAACAGAAAGAGAAATTAAGAAAACAATTCCATTCACCATTATAATGAAAAGAACAAAATACTTAGGAATTTATCTACCTAAAGAAACAAAAAACCTATATATAGAAAACTATAAAACACTGATGAAAGAAATCAAAGAGGACACAAATAGATGGAGAAATATACTGTGTTCATGGATCATAAGAATCAATATAGTGAAAATGAGTATACTACTCAGGTAATCTATAGATTCAAAAGCAATCCCTATCAAGCTACCAATGGTCTTTTTCACGAACTAGAACAAATAACTTTACAATTTGTATGGAAATACAAAAAACCTTGAATAGCCAAAGCAATCTTGAGAAAGAAGAATGGAACTGGAAGAATCACTCTGTCTGACTTCAGGCTCTACTACAAAGCCACAGTCATCAGTATGGTACTGGCACAAAGACAAAAATACAGATCAATGGAACAAAATAGAAAGCCCAGAGATAAATCCACACACCTATGGACACCTTATCTTCAACAAATGAGGCAAAAAAATACAATGGAGAAAAGACAATCTCTTTAACAAGTGGTGCTGGGAAAAGTGGTCAACCACTTGTAAAAAAATGAAACTAGAACACTTTCTAACACCATATACAGAAATAAACTCAAAATGGGTTAAAGATCTGAAGGTAAGACCAGAAACTATAAAACTCCTGGAGGAAAACATAGGCAAAACACTCTGCGACATAAACCAAAGCAGGATCCTCTATGACCCTCCTCCCAGAATATTGGAAATAAAAGCACAAATAAACAAATGGGACCTAATTAAAATTAAAAGCTTCTGCACAACAAAGGAAACTATAAGCAAGGTGAAAATACAGCCTTCAGAATGAGAGAAAATAATCACAAATGAAACAACTGACAATCTCAAAAATATACAAGCAACTCCTGCAGCTCAATTCTAGAAAAATAAATGACCCAATCAAAAATGGGCCAAGAACTAGACAGACATTTCTCCGAAGAAGACATACAGATGGCTAACAGATGCATGAAAAGATGCTCAACATCACTCATTATCAGAGAAATGTAAATCAAAACCACAATGAGGTACCATTTCACACCAGTCAGAATGGCTGCTATCCGAAAGTCTACAAGCAATAAATGCTGGTCCAAGGAGACCTTCTTACACACAGTTGGTGGGAATGTGAACTAGTACAACTGCTATGGGGAACAGTGTTGAGATTCCTTAAAAAATTGGAACTAGCACTGTCATATGACCCAGCAATCCCACTGTTGGGCATACACACTGAGGAAACCAGAAATGAAAGAGACATGTGTACCCCAATGTTCATCACAGCACTGTTTACAATAGCCAGGACATGGAAGCAGCCTAGATGTCCATCAGCAGACAAATGGATAAGAAAGCTGTGGTACACATACACAATGGAATATTACTCAGCCATTAAAAAGAATACATTTGAATCAGTACTAATGAGGTGGATGAAACTGGAGCCTATTATACAGAGTGAAGTAAGCCAGAAAGAAAAACACCAATACAGTATACCAATGCATATATATGGAATTTAGAAAGATAGTAATAATAACCCTGTATACGAGATAGCAAAAGAGACACAGATGTATAGAACAGTCTTTTGGACTCTGTGGGAGAGGGAGAGGGTGGGATGGTTTGGGAGAATGGCATTGAAACATGTATATTATCATATCTGAAACAAATCACCAATCCAGGTTCAATGCATGATACAGGGTGCTCAGGGCTGGTGCACTGGGATGACCCAGAGGGATGGGATGGGAAGGGAGGTGAGAGGGGGGTTCAGGATGGGGAACACACATACACCCATGGTGGATTCATGTCAATGTATAGCAAAACCAGTACAATACTGTAAAATAATTAGCCTCCAATTAAAATAAATAAATACATATTTTTTAAAAACTATAATACTACCAAATATTGGTGAGGATGAGCTCAGTCTAGATCATTCATACACTGCTGGTAGATAGAAATGTAAAATATACAGTAGTGATACATGGAACAAATACATTATCATATGTAAAATGGATAGCCACTGCAAATTTGCTGTATGATACAAGGATCTCAAACTTGTGCTCTGTTGATAACCTAAAGGGGTGAGATGGGGTGGGAGTTTCAAGATGGAGGAGACATATGTATACCTATGGTTGATTCATGTTGATGTATGGCATAAACCAATGCAATATTATAAAGCATTTATCCTCCAATTAAAAATAAATAAAATTTTAAAATATAAAAAAAATAGCTAAAACAATTTTCAAAAAGAAAACCCAGTTAAATTTCTCATACTATCTGATGTGCATGCATGCTTAGTCACTCAGTCGTGTCCGACTCTGTGATCCCATGAACTGTAGCCCACCAGGCTTCTCTCTCCATAAGATTTTCCCAGGCAGGAGTTCTGGAGCAGATTACAATTTCCTCCTCCAAGGGAGCTTCCTAACTCAGGGATCAACCAACATCTCCTGTGTCTCTTGCATTGTAGGTGGATTCTTTACCTTCTCAGCCATCAGAAAAGCCCTATATATACATACATATATCTCAGACATTTCAAAATCTGGATTTATACCTAAATAGTTTCTTTTCTCAATATCTCAGTTACATACCATATAGTAAGAAATTTAGAGAGGAATAGAATTTGTAAAGCTTACTCATTAGTATTAAATATCATATATCAAATGATATATGAAATCAGTATCATTTATCTAGTGCTTATGCAATATTTACATGAACTTAAATGTAATATTTTTACTTGGTTGATCTAGGAACATCTCTATGGCCAAATCCCCAGTACAATGTTAAAGTTCTATCTGGTTCTCAGGTACAGCTCCTTGTCAGCACATCTTTGACCTAATAGCTTAGCAAGATCTCACCAGTGTCAAATCACTCTCCTGTTTAGCTTTTCTTTTTTTTTTTTTTTTTTTGATATTTTTTTATTTATTTATTTTTTTAATTGCTTTTGCCATACATTGTCATGATATCACCATGGGTTTACATACGCTTCCCCTCCGGAACCCCCCCCCCCCT
>ML663566.1:28859069-28919907 GCA_007570785.1 Antilocapra americana
CTGCATTGTTTACAATAGCCAGGACATGGAAGCAACCTAGATGCCCATCAACTGACGAATGGATAAGAAAGCTGTGGTATATATACACAATGGAATATTACTCAGCATTAAAAAAAAATTCATTTGAAGCAATTCTACTCAGATGGACGAAACTGGAGCCCATTATCCAGAGTGAAGTAAGCCAGAAGCAAAAACAACAATACAGTATATTAACACATATATATGGAATTTAGAAAGACAGTAATGAGAACCCAACATGGGAGACAACAAAAGGAACACAGATGTATAGAATAGACTTGTGGACTTTGTGGATGAGGGTAAGGGTGGGATGAGATGGGAGAAGGGCATTGAAGCATGTTAATTGTCATGTGTCTAATCAATCGCCAGCCCAGGATTGATGCTCGGGACTGGTGCAGCGAGATTTCCCGGGGGGGAGGGAGGAGGGAGGGGGGACCCGGAGGGGAAGCATATGTAAACCCATGGTGATATCATGACAATGTATGGCAAGAACAATAATGAAAAAAAAAATAAAATAAAATAAAAAAAAAAGAAAATAAAGTTGATAACTCACATGAGATAAATGAATAAATTTGAGGTGTTGAGTTCTTTATCATTCTTGAAGCTCCAGACTAAGCTGAGTGATGTTTTCTAATTGCTGTATGACTTCCAAAGATAATTTTACAGGCTTAGATAGCTTCTATTGAATCTGAGAAATAATTTTTTCCACAAAGTCTCAATTGATCTAATTGAATCTCTGAAATTGTCCTAGAAGCAGTCATATTTTGAATGAATAAAATAAACATTTTATCTACTTAGTTTTTAAAATTCAGGCATACAGACACAGTCTGTTTTAGTTAATATCAAGTTTTATAGTTTGATTATCAATATGAAAACTCAACTGTGAAGAACATAGCCAATGTAAAAAATCTGAAGACTTTTGAAGTACTTTTCTCTTCATTTTATTTTACAGTTGCAAAAGGGGGGGAGGAATCACCTCATGGAAAATACAAACTCTCAGGTGCTTTTAAGTATATTCTATAGAATATGGTATATTTTATACAAATCATAAAGAAAAGAAGTGCTACAGTTTATTTCTGCTTTTAAAAAGGAAATTGATCAAGGTAGTGGAGTAAAAGGCCTTGAAGCTCCCCTTCCCTATGAACACATATAAAACATATCTACATGTGAAAAAATTCTCACTAAAAGGTAAGTGGAAACTGAAGAAAAATTACTTTACAACCAAGCCTGTAAGAACGATATTCATGTAACCAAACAGGTAAGAAGAGAAGGATTCAAGCTAGGAGCTCTGCCCCTCAGAGGGAATGCAAAGGATAGAAGTGATTACCTACCCTGGGGAGTGAGTGGTTCAAGCCGTAATTTGGGCACCCAAGTCCTGAGTCAACTGAAGGGAAATAAGCCCCCTTGGTTGGCTGAAAAAGTGCTGGGACTAGCAGTAGGACAGTGGGAAGTTTGAATTCTGCTCATGAGGTGCAAGCACTCGCTGACTTCCCTCCAGCAGGGCAGAGAGAGGTCTGTTCTGGCAGCTCCCCAGTCACACGAATGCTCTAGTCATGTTCACTCTGTGTCACAGCATTGTGCTTGATCTGGGACAGCCACAACTGGGAGAAGATTTGACCATACGATGCAGAGGCTGCCCAGCCTCAGGTGGTATCTGGGTGGAGCAGCAGTAGCCATTGTTGGCATTTCCTCAAGCCGTGCCTCAGAGGCTGCCCAGATCTCTGATGCTGGCTGCTCAACCATAGGTAACCCCTGGTACACACTGAGAGTTTATACAAACACAAACCAAGCCTGCCTTGAGGACTGTTCAATAATAGAGCAGCGATGGTAGGAGACTAGGAGTAGTGATCAGATATGTGGGTGAAAAGGCACTTGCACCAGAGGTTGTGTCTGAGCAGAGCAGGGAAACAAGTTTGGCCTTTGTACAGGCAGTACGATGGAGGCAGCTCAGGTCTCTGTCTGTACACAATAATAGCCCATAAAAGTATGCATGAGCCCCTCCAGCTTTAGCAGTTCTCCACTCTCATGCAGGAGTCTCAGTGGCAGGAGAAGGGGAAAATATATGCTTAAAGGAAAACAGAGACACCTTGGATATGGCCTCAAGGCTTCTGTTCCAGCAAATCGGGATAGTCTATGACACTGATAAGGGTATGACAGCCACTAAACCCAGAGCAAGTCCTGCCTCAGACCTGACCCTAGAACTAGCCTTCCATTTCCACCCCTGAAAGTGAAAGTGTTAGTCGCTCAGTCATGTCTGACTTTGCGACCCATCTACTATACAGTCTGCCAAGTTCCTCTGTCCATGGAATTCTCAGGCAAAAATACTGGAATGGGTAGCCATTCCCATCTCCAGGGGTCTTCCCAACCCAGGGATTGACCCAGGTCTCCTGCATTGCAGGTAAATTTTTATCATCTGAGCCACCAAGGCTTCCAGTACACCCTGAGGAAATACATGACTTGCATCTACAACCAGTCCAGCTATCCTACCAAAGGCTTTGGGAGCATGCAGTCTCTTTAGAAATGCTCCTGTGTATGAACACAATAGGTAACTGAGTTAATCACGAGTCAATCTATAAGTTAATCATAGAGCCAGAGAAGTTAAGCAAAATGGAAAGGCAGAGGAACTACTCTCAATGAAATTAATGAGTAGCTCAGGACAAGAGATGGAGTGCAGCGGGAGATTTAAGTTAGCATATCTCTTTTACTGCATGCTTCACATTATTTGCTCCAGAAAAGGTACATTCACATAATAAAAACAATGCAACTTCTGTCATGTTGACATCTTCTACAGGTATAGATACTATCTCTGGATTTGCACAACTAGTTTTTCCTTTCACTTCTTCTGATGTGACTGAATGGCTCCCACTCTGCTACCTGGACATGCCTCTGTGCACTCTGTTGGCTTTCCTTTCCCATGCCTCCCAAAGATATGTAAATTCTCTTCCTAACCACTTCCTATGTTACCCCAATTGTTTTCTCTGATTAAAACAGAGATACTTTAATTTGCAGGTATTTCAGTGAGGTTAAGCACTTTAATTGCACAATTGCACTCATCTCACATGCTAGCAAAGTAATGCTCAAAATTCTCCAAGCCAGGCTTCAGCAATACATGAACTATGAACTTTGAGATGTTCAAGCTGGATTTAGAAAAAACAGAAGAACCAGAGATCAAATTGTCAACATCTATTGGATCATCAAAAAAACAAGAGAGTTCCAGAAAAACATCTACTTTTGCTTTATCGACTGTGCCAAAGCCTTTGACTGTGTGGATCACAATAAACTGTGGAAAATTCTTAAAGAGATGGGAATACCAGACCACTTGGACCTGTCTCATGAAAAATCTGTATGCAGGTCAAGAAACAACAGTTAGAACCAGATATGGAACAACAGATTGGTTTCAAATTGAGAAAGGAACACGCCAAGGCTGTACATTGTCACCCTGCATATATGCAGAGTACTTATATGCAAGTACATCATGAGAAATGCTGGGCTGGAAGAAGCCCACACTGGAATCAAGATTTCTGGGAGAAATATCAATAACCTCAGATATACAAATGACACCACTCTTATGGCAGAAAGCAAAGAATAACTAAAGAATGTCTTGATAAAAGTGAAAGAGGAGAGTGAAAAAGTTGGCTTAAAACTCAACATTCAGAAAATGAAGATTATGGCACCTGGTCACATCACTTCATGGTAAATAGATGGGGAAACAATGGAAACAGTAACAGAGTTTGTTTTGGGGGGCTCCAAAATCAATGAAGATGGTGACTGAAGCCATGAAACTAAAAGATGCTTGCTCCTTGGAAGAAAAGCTATGACCAACCTGCACAGCTGCACATTAAAAGCAGAGACATTACTTTGCCAGCAAAGGTCCATCTAGTCAAAGCTATGATTTTTTCCTGTAGTCATGTATGGATGTATGGGTAGTCATGTATGGATGTATGGATGTGAGAGTTGGACCATAAGGAAAGCTGAGCACCGAAAAAAATGAAAGCTTTTGATCTGTGGTGTTGGAGAAGACTCTTGAGAGTCCCTTGGACTTCACGGAGATACGACCAATCAGTCCCAAAGGAAATCAGTCCTGAATATTCATTGGAAGGACTGATGCTGAAGCTCCAATACTTTGGCCACCTGATGCGAAGAACTGACTCACTGGAAAAGACTCTGATTGCTGAAAATATTGAAGGCAGGAGGAGAAGGGGATGATAAAGGATGAGATGGTTGGATGGTATCACTGACTCAATGAACATGAGTTTGAGTAAGCTCAGGGAGTGATGCACAGGGAACCCAGGCATGCTGCTGTTCATGGGGTCACAGAGAGTCAGACACGACTGAGCGACTGAACTGAACTGAACTGAACTGAAGGACTTTAACATTTTCTAAATTTATTCTCCACCCTGACACATATATATCTTGCATTTATAACTGGGGATCTTGAACTTGCTTCTCCTTGATATTATCATTTTCTCAATCCACTTAAAGTTGAGACTATCAGTGAGATGTCCCAGGGTCATGGTCTGTGGGGATAATGAGGTTGTTAATGTGCTTCAAGACTATTTAATGGCACAGATATGAAACATCACATACCCTAAAGCATGTAAAGATTTAACTCCTGTTGACCAATATTTCCAATATACTATTTTTTATAGATAACCAACAAGAAGCTACTATATATCACAGGGAATTCTTCTTAAGATTCTGTAACAACACAAATGGAAAGAGATAATTTGAAAAAGAATATATGTATAAGTAGAAACGAACCACTTTGCTGTAAAAATGAAAACCAACACATTAATCAACTATGCTCCAATATAAAATAAAGATTTTAAAAGGAATATATTACTTTTTCAAAAGAAAGAAAAAGGAAACAAGTTTGCAGGCACATAAGCACTCCCAGTGCCAGAGATTTATTACATTGTCCAAGAAAAGAGACTGTATCTGAAATAGCAGCTATAATTTCAATCATTTCCCAATTAATTTTCTTATAATTAATTGTCATTTTCCGATGTGTGCCAGACTGCTGTGTAGTTCAGGCCAAGGAAATTAATGGATGGATAATAAGCATCTCTATAGCGGCATGATTCAAACCTTTGATTGAAGCATTAATCTCTATGATTTGCAAATAGATGCATTATTCCATTTTGATTGTAAATAGGAAGATCTTCAGTTGTTCCTACTCAATTTTTCCTTTAAAAAATGTGAGGGTTCTATTGGATTCTAAGTTTATCTCTTTAAAATTTGCATGAGAAAAATATAAGACAGTCAGAACATTGATATGAAGCCTGTAACAATTATGATTGAGCTCAATTTTGTATACTAATAATAGTAAAGCAAAAGCAAACCATCTAAACAAGAGAAAAAAAAATTTTTTTCCTTCTTTTGTAAACTCAGAAAGCAGAGAGTCTGGGCCCTGTTTGCTTCATATTCACTGAGGACTCAACACGTCTCCTCTCTATCACACTTGCAATTGACTCCTTCCTTCTTCTGCTTGCTACTGGCCATAGGACCTCTAGAAACAACACGAAGTTGGTACTCCTCACACTGAATTTTTGTGGTTAATCTCACACTCTCTGACAAACATTCATCTTACTGGATTATCTACTGTTTCAACTATGATCAAGCAGGCTTTATAGTGCTTCTCTATAATGAAGTTTCTTGTCTAATGTACTTCAATAAAGCATTTTATGTTTAAACAAGACAGAGTATGGTTAGTTTGGTTTGCCTCTAGAAATTGTACGAATTTCTAGCAAAATTCTATCAATTACTACTGAAACCTAGCAAAAATTTTCTCAAATAAAAGTGAAAACCAATCTCCATCATGAAACAGATATAAGCATCTAAAGGGGAAAATAACAGTCATTAAATCACCAAGCATGACAGAAAATTCTTAAACTATAAGAAGGTTTGATATAAGAAAATATATTTAAAGTTTATTATATTAATATGCCAAATGGAGGTTATAGTTTTGATAAATGTTGGAAAGAGGTGTCATCAAAAGATTATACCAAAACTTGATGTCAGGGTGTAATGTCACCATCATGGCACAATGAGATGCTACTTTGTCTCTCTCCTTCAACCTACAATCAGTAAAACAACTATAATTCAACTAAGGTCCCTCTGCCCAACACTCCAGTATGCTGGAAAATTCCACACATATGTACATCTAAAGGTGGGAGGACTGGATCACACAGAGGCAGAACCTGGGAAAGAGCAAAAGCAGTATCTGTAATCATTTATCCCAACCATGGCAGTTAAACCTACAACTCCCAGAGAACTAGATAGCATCAGGGGAGGTAAGCATGAAACACTAGCCTCCAACTGTAGCACCCAAAGTTACAGGGAACCAGATAGTAATAGCAGCGGTGCTGCTATTCCTGCCACTAAGGTGCCCATAATGCCAGCCCCCTCCCCTACTCATAGCACTGACACCCACAAACTTGATACTTTTCCTGTGATGGCAGAGACAACCACTACTCTTGTTTTCCTCTCACACTGTTCCACTCCCCAAATTGGCCAAGACTACAATCCAGGAAAATATAGATGTGGTAAAGAGAGCTGCTACCCTGATGTTCCAGGCCATGCCAGTGACACTGGCAAGAGCAAGGCACTAATGACCCTGGATGCAAAAGCAGTGACATCAAAGCTACTTTTAACATCTATAACAAAGGCAGAGAAAAGTAAAAATTGATAATTCTCAAATAGAGTTCAGATAAACTTTGCCAATGAAGGTCTGTCTAGTCAAAGCTATGGTTTTTCCAATAGTCATGTATGGATGTGAGAGTTTGACCACAAAGAAGGCTGAGCACGGAAGAATTGATGCTTTTGAACTGTGGTGTTGGAGAAGACTTGAAAGTCCCTTGGACTGCAAGGAGATCCAACCAGTCCATCCTAATGGAAAACAGTGCTGAATATTCATTGGAAGGTTTGATGCTGAAGCTGAAACTCCAATCCTTTGGCCACCTGATCTGAAGAACTGACTCCTTGGAAAAGACCCTGATGATGGGAAAGGTTGAAGGCTGGAGGAGAAGGGGAGGACAGAGGATGAGATGGTTGGATGGCATCACCAACTTGATGGACCTGAGTTTGAGTAAGCTCCAGGAGGTGGTGAAACCTGGTGTGCTGCAGTTCAAAGGGTCGCAAAGAGTCAGACATGACTGAGCGACTGAACTGAACTGAAACTTTGTCCTATAATGCCACTTGCTGGAAAACAAAAGACTTCTACTCTAACCTATTGAATCCTTGAAAGTGAAAGTGCTAGTCGCTCAGCCGTGGCAGACTCTTTGTGACCCCATAGTCTGTCTATGGGATTCTCCAGGCAAGGATACTGGAGCAGATTGCCATTCCTATCTCCAGCATAACTGAGTTTAAAAAAAAGAAAACTAAAGAAAGATGTTTGCTATTTCAAATATTCAGATGAACACTTTAATTATTAAACACCATGAAGAACCACAGAAAAAGAAAACGAAACTTCTTCAGAAACCAAAATTTAAGCCATGAAATATTACATAATAGAGAATTCAAAACAGCTTTCATAAAGAAAAACAATGAACTACAAGAAAACTCAGAAAGGCAGTTTAATTAGCTCAGGAAAATAATTCATGAGTGAAAAAACATCTACCAAAGAGATTTAAACTCTACAGAAGAACCAAACAAAAATTCTGAGATTGAGGAACTAAATAAAAGAAATAAACAATAACTTAGAAAGTACTAGAAATTTAGCAAATTACATGAAAAAGAGAACTAGCAAGCTTGAAGATGGAAATTTTGAAAAAATACATATTTAAGAAAGTGAGAGAATTAAAATTTGTTTCATAATTAAGTTTTATGACAACTTAGATTCTGTGAGAAATAATACAGGTGTAAGAGGAGAGAGAATTTTTTTTAATTTAAATTCTATGAAATTTCAGTTTAATTATTTTAGAACAATATTGTGATAATGGGTATCCTAGAAAAAGAGGACAGAGGGAATGTAAAAGATATTTTATTTAAAGAAATAATACTTAAGAATTTCCTAAACATAGGGGAGGAACTAGACACACAGTTTCATGAAAATGAACGAGCATGTGATTGCCACAATATTAAAAGACTTTCTGCAAGACACATATTGATGTTATTGATATTAAAACTATCAAAAGTCAATGATGGGACTTCTTGATAGCCCAGTGGCTAAAACTCTTTGCTCCCAGTGCAGGGGGCCTGGTTTTGATCCCTGGTGAGGGAACTAAATCTCACATGCTGCAGCTAAGATCTGCAAATAAGTCTCAGATCAGCCAAATAAGTAAATATTAAAAATAAAAAAAGTCATTGACTAAGAAATAGTTTAAAGGCAGTCAGGAAAAAGAAAAATAGTAATCTACAGAAGAACCCTCATTAGGATATCAACAGACTTCTCAGGAGAAACTCTAAAGGCCAGAAAAGAGTGGAATAATATAATCAAAGTACTGATAGATTAAAAAAAAAGTAAGTCAAGAATACTCTGCCCAACAAATTATTATTATTCAAATATGAAGGAAAAATAAAAGGTTTCCCAGAAAAAGAAAAGCTGAGGAAGTTCATCAACACTAAATCTTCTTTACAATAAATATTGAAAGAAACTTTTATATCTTAAACATTAAGGCAAAATTACACAAATCTTTCAGTAAGGTGATAAAAGGAATAAGTAAATCTCAACTTTGTATCAGAATACATTTTTAAACACAATTTATGACATTGATGTTAAAGAAAAAAAATTGGTGACACAATCATAGTAAAAACTAAAAACATTTGGGACAAGAATACCATAAAAGGGAAGAAAAAATGGATGGAATTTATATATGCAACTTAAATGACATACTATCAGCAGGGAAAATAAAGACTATTTTATTTATGAGATATTTTATACAAACCTCATGGTAACCTCCAAGGTATAAGCCTAAAGCAGAGACACAAAACATACAAGGAGAGAAAATTGAGAAAAACATCAGTTCAGTCACTCGGTCGAGTCCAACTCTTTGGGACCTCATGGACTGCAGCACTCCAAGCTTCCCTGTCCATATTCAACTCCCAGAGTTCACTCAAACTCATGTCCATCTAGTCAGTGATGCCATCCAATCATCTCATCCTCTGTCATCCCTGTCTCCTCCTGCCTTCATTCTTTCCCAGCATCAGGCTCTTTTTTAAGGAGTCAGTTCTTCCCATAAGGTAGCCAACATATTGGAGTTTCAGCTTCAGCATCAGTCCTTCCAATGAATATTCAGGACTGATTTCCTTTGGGATTGACTGGTTGGATCTCCTTGAAATCCAAGGGACTCTCAAGAGTCTTCTCCAACACCACAGTGCAAAAGCATTAATTCTTAACTGCTCAGCCTTCTTTATGGTCCAACTCTCACATCCATACATGACTATTGGAAAAAGCATAACTTTTTCTAGACAGACATTGTTGACAAAGTAGTGTCTCTGCTTTTTAATATGCTGTGTATTTTGGTCATAGCTTTTCTTCCAAGGAGAAAGCATCTTTTATTTTCATACCTGCAGTCACCATCTGCAGTGATTTTGGAGTCCAAGAAAATAAAGCCAAAGAAAACACTGGATGTAGCTGAGGAGGAATGAATTGCCACACTTGAGAATGTATCAATAGAAACTTTCAATATTGAAATACAAAGAAAAAAAAAGATAGTAGAATATACAAGATGTGGGAAAATTACAAAAGTGTAACATATATATGGAAATATCATAAGGAGACATAAGAATAAAACAGAAAAAATACTTGAAACAATACTTAATGAGAATTTTCACAAGTTTTTGTTGAACATCAAACTACAGATTTGGGAAGCTCAGAGAATACCAAGTAGGGAAATCCCAAAAAGTAAAACTAGATCATATTCAAATGTCAGAAAATGACAGCAACATATCATATTCAAATGACAGAAAATCGAAGAAAAAGAGAAAAACTTTCAGTTTGGGTAAGGGTACAGGAAATTTTACTATAGAAGAGAAAAGATAAGAAATTCATGTAACTTCTTATCAGAAAATACATAAAGAGAAAATCAGTGGAGTGAAAAGTTTAAATGTTCAGAAGAATAACCCAAAACCTAGAATTCTGCATCCTAAAAGATTACCTTTAAAAAGTGAAGGGTAAATAGAGACTTACATAGGTAACAAAAAAGTGATGGGATTTGTTAGCAGTAGTCCTGACTTTAACATTTCTTGTTAAAGACAATCTTTAGAAAGAATGAAATAATATAGCTTAGAAATTTGGATCTATATGAAGGAACAGAGACCATCAGAAAAGGAATAAGTAAAAGTAAAATAAAAAATTTATATTCTCAATTGACCTAAAAGATAACAGTTTGTTTGAAATAATACCAAAAATTTATGAACATATCCTTATATACAAATAAGAATAGCAGCATTGATGTAAGGGATGAGAGCAACGATTTAGAATTGCTTTATTGTAAGGTACTTACAAGATATTAAGAAGAGGTGGCAAGAATGCACATAAGAACTATACAAAAAAATCTTCATGACCCAGATAACCAAGATGGTGTGATCACTCATCTAGAGCCAGACATCCTGGAGTGTGAAGTCAACTGGGCCTTAAGAAGCATCACTATGAACAAAGCTAGTGGAGGTGATGGAATTCCAGTTGAGCTATTTCAAATTCTAAAAGATGATGCTGTGAAAGTGCTGCACGCAATATGCAAACAAATTTGGAAAAGTCAGCAGTGGTCACAGGACTGGAAAAGGTCAGTTTTCTTTCCAATCCCAAAGAAAGGCAATGATAAAGAATGTTCAAAACTACCACCCAATTGCACTCATTTCACATGCTAGCAAAGTAATGCTCAAAATTCTTTAAGCCAGGTTTCAGCAATACATGAACCATGAACTTCCAGATGTTGAAGCTGGTTTTAGAAAAGGCAGAGGAACCGGAGATTGCCCAACATCCACTGGATTATCAAAAAAGCAAGAGAATTCCTGAAAAACATCTACTTCAACTTTATTGACTATGCCAAAGCCTTTGACTGTGTGGATCACAACAAACTGTGGGAAATTCCTCAAAAGATCAGAATACCAGACCATCTTACCTGCCTCCTGAGAAATCTGTAAGAGGCAGGTCAAGAGGGAACAGTTAGAACAGGACATGGAACAACAGACTGATTACAAATTGGGAAAGGAGTACATCAAGGCTGTATACTGTCACCCTGCTTATTTAACTTATATGCAGAGTATATCATGCCAAATGCCAGGCTCGATGAAGCACAAGCTGGAACCAAGATTGCCAGGAGAAATATCGATAACCTCAGATATGAAGATGACATCACCCTTATGGCAGAAAGTGAAGAAGAACTAAACAGCCTCTTGATGAAAGTAAAAGAGGAGAGTGAAAAAGTTGGCTTAAAACTCAACATTCAAAAAATGAAGATCATGGCATCCAGTCCTATAACTTCTTGGCAAATAGATGGGGAAACAATGCAAACAGTGAGAGACTTTATTTTTGGGGCTCCAAAATCTCTGCAGACAGTGACTGCAGCCATGAAATTAAAAGACCCATGCTCCTTGGAAGAAAAGCTATAACAAACCTAGACAGCATATTAAAAAGTAGAAACAATATTTTGCCAAGAAAAGTCCGTCTAGTCAAAGCTATGGTTTTTCCATTTGTCATGTATGGATGTGAGAAGTGGGCTGTAAAGAAAACTGAGGGCCAAAAAATTGACATTTTTGAACGGTGGTGTTGGAGAAGACTCTTGAGAGTCCCTTGGACTGCAAGGAGATTGAACTAGTCAATCCTCAAGGAAATCAGTCCTGAATGTTCATTGGAAGGACTGATGCTGAAGCTGGAACTCCAGTACTTTGGCCAACTAATGCAAAGAACTGACGCATTGGAAAAAACCCTAATGCTTGGAAAGATTGAAGGTAGGAGGAGAAGGATATGACAGAGGATGAGATGGTTACATGACATTACCAACTCGACTGGACATGAGTTTGAGTAAGTTCTGGGAGTTGATGATGGACAGGGTAGCCTGGCATGCTGTAGTCCCAAAGAGTCGGACAGAACTAAATGACTGATAGGTAGATAGATAGATATATAGACAGATATCTGCAAGCTGAAGTACAAGGAAGGCTGATGGTATAATACAGTCCTAGTCTGAAGACCAAAGAACCAGAAATGCTGATGGCATCACTCTCAGTTGGAGGAAAAGAGCCAGAATGGGCCATTGCTCTAAGTCCTAGAATCTGAAAGTCCAATAATCAAGAGCTCCAATGTCTTGAGTCAGGAGAAGATGAATGCTCCAGCTCAAAGAGCAAATTTGCCTTTCCTTCACCTTTTTTTGTTCTTCTCTGATGCTCAGAGAATTGACTAGTACCCACCAATATTAATGAGGGTAGATGTCCTTTACTCAGCCTACTGATTCAAGTGCTAATGTTTTCTGGAAACTCCCTTACAAAGACAGGAGAAAAAATATTTTGCCATCTACCTGAACATCTTTTAGACTAGTTGTTAAAGCAAAATCAATATCAAAACTGATATGCAAGAAAGTTTGAAAATTTCTTACACAGCTAAACATGTTCTTATGATATGATGCATCAATCAAGTACCTTGCTATTTACCCAAAGAAATTGAAAATGTATATGCAAAAACATCCTCATGAATATTATAAAATGAATTTTATTTATTTTATTTTTATTATTAATCATTATAATATACATGATGGGTGTCCTAGAAGGATTTTTTTTAAGAGACAGAAAGCTTATTTGAAATGACAGTGCCCCTAAACTTTTCAAATCTGGAAATAAAAAGATACAGAAATTCAAGAAACTGAATGTTATTCAAGTATATAAATCCAAAGGGATCCCACATTACAGCCAATCTGCCAAAAATCAAAGTGAAGAGAATCTTTAAAGTAGCAAGAGAAATACAACTCGTGGCATGTAAGGAAACTTCCATGAAATTCAGTGTGCATCTCAGTGGGATTCTTGCAGACCAAAAACAAGACAGGTAATGTATTCAAAGCACTGAAAAAAATATTGTCAACAAAAAATTCTATATGAGAAAAAACTACCCTTCAAACATGAAGCAGAAATTAAGACTCCCAGATATATAAAAACCAAAGGACATCACTAACATTAGGCCTGTTCTGCAAGAAGTGCTAATGAGAGTGCTTCAAGTTAAAATGAAAGTGCACTAGATAGGAAAATAAAGTGATACAAAAATATGAAGTTCTCTAGTAAGGGCAAATGCATAACCAAATATTAGTAACTGGTATTATTATAATTTGGATTAGTCTATTCTCATGCAAACATTAAATTGCAAAAATAATAAATAGCTGCAAACCTGTGTCAATGAATTTATAATATGTAAAGGTAAAATTTGTGACTCAATAACAAAAATGGGAGATAAACCTAGAAGGCAGTAGGGTTTTGTGAGTGATAGAAGTTGTTATTAAACTACATAGCTTAAAAAGATTGCTATAATTTAAAGATGTTTTATGTAAATTCAACTGCAACCACAAAGAAAATATCACCACAAAGATCAATAAAACCAAAAGGAAGGCAGTAACAGAAGAAGCTGAGGACAAAGGAACTACAAAACCTTCTGAAAATAATTAACAAATTGTTGATATTCTGTATCAATATTTAATTTAAATGTAAGTTGAGTAAAGCAAGCAATAGAACCCATAAATTAGTTGAATGGATAAAAAGAAAAACAAGATTCAACTGTATGCTATTTACAAAACACTAACTTTAGACCTAAGGACACATAGAAGCTGAAAGTGAAGTGAAGGAAAAAGTTATTCCACAAAATTCCATAAAAGTTATTCCATAAACCAGGAGCAGGAGTGGTCACACCAATATCTGAAAAACTAGATTTTAAATCTAAAACCATTATGAGAAAAAGAAGGACATCTTATAAGGACTAGGGTGCCAACTAACCAAGAAGTTATAACAGCTATGCATATTTGCATACCCAGTATCTGTGCCCTTAATATATGAAACAAAGTTTGACAAAGTTAAAGCAAGAAATAAAAAGAAACCAAATAATAGCAGGAAACTTAAATACCTCACTTTCAGCAGTGGATAGAACAACAAGACAAAGATAAACAATAGACTTAAAAACACTATAGACAACAACATATACAGAACATTTCACTTGAAAATACCTGAATATATATACTCAAGGATTCATGAAATATCACCAAGATAGGCCTCACATTAGACAAAACAAATCTTAATAATTTTAAAACAAACAGTTTGAAATAACAGAAATTTTCATTTCTGGTCAATGTGATGAAACTACAAATCAATAGTTAAAGGAAGCCAAGAAAAAACACAAATTTATGAAATTCAAACAACACTTTAAATGGATTAAAGAAGAAATCACAAGAAAAACAAAAATATATTGAGATAACTGAAAACAAAAACATGATATGCAAAAACTTACAGATGGCAGAATAAGCAATGCAAAAAGGGAAACTTATAGCCATAAGCACATAATTAATAGGCAAGAAGGTTCTGAAATGAACAACTAACTTTATATTATAAAGGACTGGAAAATAAAAATAAAAAGCTAAACTTAATTCTATCTGCAGGAAGAAAATATTGAACATTAGAGCAGAGATTAAATAGAGAATAGAAAAACAACAGAAAAAAAAACAATAAATTTGGATTTTTTAATAAAATCAACAACACTGACAAATCTAAGTTAACCAAGTTAAAAAAGAGAAAACAGTCAGATAATTTAAAAATATAAAAGAGGTATCACAACAGCTTAACAGAGATACAAAGGATTAAAATAGAATATTAAGAATAATTACATGCAAATTCATAGGATAATCTATAAAATATGGATACATTCCTAGAAACACACAACCAACAGAAACTAACTCATGGAGAAATAGAAAATCTTAATAGAACAATAACTAGTAAGGGAAGTGAATCAGTGATCAAAAACCTTCCACAAAGAAAACCTAAAAGGTAGATATGATTTCACTGGAGAACTCTATCAGACATTTAAAGACAAATTGACATCAATCATTCTCAATCTCTTCCAAAATATTGTAGAGAAGGTAACACTTTGAAGTGTATTTTATGAGGCCAGCATTACCATAATATCAAAGGCAAAAACTGCAAGCAAAGAAAATTAAGAACTGATATTTCTGATAAATATTGATAAAAATATTCTAAATGAAATATCAGTAAATTGAATCCAGCCACATAGTAAAAGAATTGTACATCTTATGTAGGATTTATACTAGAATGCAAGGATGTTTCAGTATAAGAAATCAAAATGTAACAGATCACATTACCAGAATGAAGGATGAAAACCATGTGATCGTCTTAACTGATGCAGGGGGAAAAAAAAAAGACATTCAACACCCTTTCATGATAAAAATACTCAAATTAAATAAATAAAAACGACCAGAAGAAAACTACCCCAATATTCAGACCAGTTCAGTTCAGTCACTTAGTCCTGTCCAGCTCTTTGCGACACCATGGACTGCAGCACAGTAGGCTTCCCTGTCCATCACCATCTCCCAATGCTTACTCAAATTCATGTCCATAGAGTTGTTTCCACCCAACAATCTCATCCTCTATCATCCCCTTCTCTCCTCCTGCCTTGAATCTTTCCTAGCACCAGGCTCTTTTCTAGTGAGTCAGTTCTTCACATCAGGTGGCCAGAGTATTAGAGTTTCATCTTCAGTGTCAGTCCTTCCAATGAATATTCAGAACTGATTTCAGATGAACTGGTTAGATCTCTTTGCAGTTCAAGGGACTCTCAAGAGTCTTTGCCAACCCCACAGTTCAAAAGCATTAATTTTTCTGGAGGCGGTTTCTTTATGGTCTAATTCTCACCTCCATAAATGACTACTGGAGAAACCATAGATTTGACTAGCCAGACATTTGTTGGCAAAGTAATGTCTCTGCTTCTTAATATGCTGTCTTCAGGTCAGTTCAGTTCAGTTGTTCAGCCGTGTCCGACTTTTTGCAACCCCATGAACTGCACCATGCCAGGCCTCCCTGTCCATCACCAATTCCTGGAGTCCACCCAAACCCATGTCCATCGAGTCGTGATGCCATCCAGCCATCTCATGCTCTGTTGTCCCCTTCTCCTCTTGCCCCCAATCCTTCCCAGCATCAGGGTCTTTTCCAATAAGTCAACTCTTCACATCAGGTGGCCAAAGTATTGGAGTTTCAGCTTCAACATCAGTCCTTCCTGTGAACACCCAGGACTGATCTCCTTTAGGATGGACTGATTGGATCTCCTTGCAGTCCAAGGGACTCTCAAGAGTCTTCTTCAACACCACAGTTCAAAAGCATCAATTCTTTGGCACTCAGCTTTCTTTACAGCCCAACTCTCACATCCATACATGACTACTGGAAAAACCATAGCCTTGACTAGATGGATCTTTGTTGGCAAAGTATTGTCTCTGCTTTGTAATATGCTGTCTAGGGTGGTCATAACTTTCCTTCCAAGGAGTAAGCATCTTTTAATTTCATGGCTGCAGTCACCATCTTCAGTGACTTTGGAGCCCAAAAAAATTAAGTCTGCCTCTGTTTCCACTGTTTCCCCAACTATTTGCCATGAAGTGATGGGACCAGATGCCATTATCTTAGTTTCCTGAATGTTGAATTTTAAGTCAACTTTTTCACTGTCCTCTTTCACTTTCATCAAGAGGCTCTTTAGTTCCTCTTCACTTTCTGCCATAAGGGTGGTGTCATCTGCATATCTGAGGTTATTTATATTTCTCAAGGCAATCTTGATTCTAGCTTGTGCTTCATCCAGCCCAGTGTTTCCATGATGCACTCTGCATATAAGTTAAATAAGCAGGGTGAAAATATACAGCCTTGGCATACTCCTTTTCATATTTGGAACCTGTCTATTGTTCCATGTCCAGTTCTAACTGTTGTTTCCTGACCTGCATACAGATTTCTCAAGAGGCAGGTCAGATGGTCTGGTATTCCCATCTCTTTCAGAATTTTCCAGTTTATCATGATCCACACAGTCAAAGGCTTTGGCATAGCCAATAAAGCAGAAATAGATGTTTTCTGGAACTCTCTTGCTTTTTCCATGATTCAGCAGATGTTGCCAATTTGATCTCTGGTTCCTCTGCCTTTTCTAAAACCAGCTTGAACATCTGGAAGTTCACGGTTTATGTATTGCTGAAGCCTGGCTTGGAGAATTTTGAGCATTACTTTACTAGCATTTAAGATGAGTGCAATTGAGTGGTAGTTTGAGCATTCATTGGCATTGCCTTTCTTTGAGATTGGAATGAAAACTGACTTTTCCAGCCCTGTGGCCACTGCTGAGTTTTCCAAATTTGCTGGCATATTGAGTGCAGCACTTTCACAGCATCATCTTTTAGGATTTGTAATAGCTCAACTAGAATTCCATCACTTTCACTAGCTTTGTTTGTAGTGATGCTTCATAAGGCCCAATTGACTTCACACTCAAGGATGTCTGGCTCTAGGTGAGTGGTCATACCATCGTCATTATCCCAAATGAAGAGCTTCAAAAACATTCATTTTGTCTGTAACCATTGACAATAGAATGGAATTTCTGAAAGACTGTAAAACTATAAAATTTTAAATTAGTGACCATTTAAATTTGTGCCCCAATATTCATCACCGCATTGTTTACAATAGCCAGGACATGGAAGCAACCTAGATGCCCATCAACTGATGAGTGGATAAGAAAGCTGTGGTACATATACACAATGGAATATTACTCAGCATTAAAAAAAATTCATTTGAATCAGTTCTACTCAGGTGGACGGAACTGGAGCCTATTACCCAGAGTGAAGTAAGCCAGAAGGAAAAACAATACAGTATACTAATGCATATGTATGGAATTTAGAAAGATGGTAACGAGAACCCTGCATGCGAGACAGCAAAAGGAACGCAGATGTATAGAACAGACTCGTGGACTCTGTGGAAGAGGGCAAGGGAGGGAGGATATGGGAGAATGGCATTGAAACATGTTAATTATCATATTGAAATCAATCGCCAGCCCAGGGTTGATGCTGGGGGCTGGTGCACCGAGATGTCCCAGGGGGAGGGAGGAGGGAGGGGGGTTCTGGAGGGGGAGCATATGTAAACCCATGGCAGTTTCATGCCATTGTATGACAAAACCAACACAATAAAAAATAAATAAATAAAATAAACCTCAATTGCTTGATCCGTTTTATTTTAAACACTGATTCTTACAATAATTAAAAGTTACCTTTAATGGCAAAGGGAAAAAAAGAAAGAAACATGTTAATTATCATATGTGAAATCAATCACCAGCCCAGGGGTGATGCTCGGGGCTGGTACACAGAGATGACCCAGGGGGAGGGAATCGGGAGGGAGGAAGGAGGGGGGTTCTGGAGGGGGAGCATATGTATACCCATGGTGATTTCATGTCAATGTATGGCAAAACCATCACAATAAAGTAAATAAAATTTTTTAAAAAATAAATAAATAAAATAAAATTTGTGGCAATGTTATTCAAAATATTTTAATGTCTGTAGCTCTATATTTGACTGCTTGATATTCAGAGATTAAAAAGTTGAATGATTAATTCTTTGTAAAAAGTATCATCACTCTATTTAAACATATCTGACAGAAATTAAAATAATTCTTTAAATGTTTATTATCTTTAATGTTTAATAAACTTATGTGACCCATCAACAATTTCTCCATCCACAATACTTTTCTTTATATCTGTGATCTTGGGGTTATTTTAGATTTCATATATAAAAGAGCTCATAAAATAACTCTTTATCTATCTAACATTTCTCTTGGAATTACACCCACAAGATCCATCTATATTATTGCAAATGTCAGGATTTCCTTCATTTATATGGCTGAATAATATTTCATATTCCTCAGTATTTTTAATCCAGTCACTAATCATAGGATACTTGGCTTGTTCCCATAACTTGGCTATTGTAAGTAATGCTAGAATAGGGGTATATATATATATTAAAGACTCTGCCTGAAATGCAATATAGATATATTTATGGGTTTCCCCAGTGGTTAAGAACCTGTCTGCAATGCAGGATCCACAGGAGATGTGGGTCCAACCTCTGGGTTGAGAAGATCTGCAGGAGGAGTACAGTAACTCATTCCAATGTTCTTGCCTGGAGAATCCCATAGATAGAGGACCCTGGCGGGCTGCAATCCATAGGGTCACAAAGAGTCAGATACGACTGAAGTAACTTAAATATATATACTAAATTAGTGTATTTGTTTTCTTTGGATAAATAACCCCAAATGCACTGCTAGATAGTTTATTAATTCTACTTTTAAATTTCTGAGTAAACCATATTTTCCATAATGGCTATACCAAGTTACGTTGCTACAACTGTGCACATAAGTTCCTTTTCCCACATTCTTGCTAACGTTTGTTATATCATACTTTATTTTGATAATAGACATGCTAACAGGTATAAGATGATATCTCATTGTGCTTTTGATTTACATTTCCCTGATGCTTAATGATGCAGTGATGTTAGTCACCTTTTTTGTTTTTTTTTGTTTCTTGGCCATAAATTAGTTGACTATATAAGTGTGGGTTTAATTCTGGGCTCTCTATTCTATTACATTTATCCATTTCTGTTTTTGTGCCTAGAAAACTCATATGAATAATTAATGAAATTAATGAACTAAGTATTTTCCCTTCAACAAGTTTTGCAAGTCCTAGCCACAGCAATCAGAGAAATAAAAGGAATTCAAATTGGAAAAGAAGTAAAACTCTCACTGTTTGCAGATGACATACAGCCTATTACAAAATATTAAGTAGAGTTTCCAGTCTTCAAATTTATCCCTCCCCTTCACCTCTGGTAACTGTAGTTTATTTTCTCCATGTGTTTGTATTCAGGTTTTAATTCATGTCTAACTCTTTGCAACCTCATGGACTTCAGCACGCCAGGCTTCCCTGTCCTTCACTATCTCCTGGAGTTGGCTCAGATTCATGTCCATTGAGTCACTGATGCTATCTACCTAACTCATCCTCTGCTGCTCCCTGTCTAAAAACAGTTATGTATGTAACTTTTTTTTTCAGATTCTCATATAAAAATGATATCATATGATATTTATCTTTCTCTCTTTGATATCACTCAGTATGATGATATCTAAGTTCATTCATGTTGTGGCAAATGGCATTATTTATTTCTTTTTATTGTGTATATGTGACATGTCCTCTTTATCCATTCTTCTGTTGATGACGATTGAGGTTGCTTTCATATCCTGGCTATTGTAAATGGTGTTGCAATGAACATTAGGGTGCATGTATCATTTTGAATGATGATTTTCCCTGGATATAAGACTAAAAATTAGATTTCTGGGTTATGTTAGCTCCACTTTAAGTTTTTAAAGGAAACGTCCATTCTACTCTCCATAGTGACTGTACTGGTTTACATTCCAAACAACAGGGTCATTCGGTTCCTATTTCTCCACACCTTTTCCAGCCTTTATTATTTATGGCTTTTTATGGTGACCATTATAAATGGTTATACCATATTGTAGTTTTTATTTCCATTTCTCTAATAATTATCAATGCTGAGCATCTTTTCGTGTGCTTTTTAACCAGATATGTGCCTTCTTTGGAGAAATGAGGATCTTCTGTCTATTAGGATCTTCTGCTCATTAAAGCTTTTAAGTTTCATTAGATCCCATTTATTTTTTTTTTATTTTCATTACTCTATGAGGTAAGTCAATTAAGATCTTGTTACAATTTATATTGCAGTGAGGTGTACTTATGTTTTCCTTTAAGAGTTTTACAATATCCAGCTTCACATTTAGGTCTTTAATTCATTTTAAGTTTATTTTCTATAGTGTTAGTGTTCTAAATTCATTTTTTACATGGAGCTGTTCAGTTTTTAGTAAGCACCACTTATTAAAGAAAAAGCTTTTTCTCCATTGTGTATTCTTGCATTCTTTGTCATGGACTAGGTAACCATAGTTGTGTGGGTTTATCTCCGGGATTTTTAGCCTATTCCATTAATCTCTATTTCTGCTTTCTGCTTATATCATACAGTCTTAATTACTATATCTTTGTAGTATAGTCTGAAGTCAAGGAGCCTGATTCCTTCAACTCTGCATTTTTTCTCAAGATTGCTTTGACTCTTTATGTTCTTTTATGTCTCCATACAAGGTGGCTTTTTTAAAATTTATTTATTTATTTTAATTGGAGGCTAATTACTTTACAAATTGTAGTGGGTTTTGCCATATCTTGACATGAATCAGCCATGGGTGTACATGTGTCCCCCATCCTGAACCCCCCTCCACACTCCCTCCCCATCCCATTCCTCAGGGTCATCCCAGTGCACCAGCCCAGAGCTCCCAGTCTCATGCATCAAACCTGGACTGGCAATCTATTTCACATATGGTAATATACATGTTTCAATGCTATTCTCTCAAATCATCCCACCCTCATCTTCTCCCACAGAGTCCAAAAGTCTGTTCTTTATCTCTGTGTCTCTTTTGCTATCTCAAATATAAGGTCATCATTACCATCTTTCTAAATTCCATATATATGTGTTCAAATACCATATTGGTGTTTTTCTTTCTGACTTACTTCACTCTGTTTTTTGTTCTAGTTATTTGAAAAGTGCCATTGGTATTTTGATAGGGATTGCATTTCCAAAGATTACTTTGGCTAGCATAGCCATTTTCACAATATTGATTCTTCCAATCCAAGAATATGATATGTCTCCCCATCTGTGTCATCTTGGATTTCTTTCATTAATATCTTGCAGTTTTCTGAGTACAAGTCTTTTGCCTTCTTAGGAAGGTTTAGCCCTTCATATTTTATAATGGTAAATGAAATTGATGCCTTGATTTCTCTTTCTGATCTTTCATTGTTGTGTATAGAAATGCAAGAGATTTCTGTGTATCAGTTATGTATACTGCAACTTTGCCAATTCATCAATGAGCTAATAGATATTTTGGTATCTTTTTTTAAAAGTTTTTGTTTGTTTGTTTGTTTTTGTATAGTGCCATGTCATCTGCAAGTGGTGACAATTTTACTTATCTTCCAGTTTGGATTCATTTATTTCTTTTTCTTCTCTTGTTGTTGCAACTAGGACTCCCAAAACTATGCTGAATAATAGTGGTGACAGTGGACCTCCTTCTCTTGTTTTTGATCTTAGAGGAAAAACTATCACGTTTTTACCATTGAAAATAAAGCTAGCTGTGGGTTTGGCCTGTATGGCCTTTGTTATATTGAAGGAAGTTCTCTCTCTGCCCACATTCTGGAAAGTATTTTTATTATAAATGGATGTCGAACTTGTCAAAAACTTTTTCTCCATCTATTGATATGATCATATGGTTTTTATTCTTCAATTTTTTAATATGGTGTTCCACATTGATTTACATGTATTAAAGAAAATAAATCATACTTGATCATAGTGTATAATCTTTTTAATGTATTGATGAATATGGTTTGCTAGTTTTTTGTTGAGAATTTTTGAATATATGTTGACCAGTGATATTGACCTGCAATTTTCATTTTTTGTGACATCTTTGTCTGTTTTTTTTCTTCCAAGGTGATGGTGGTCTCATAGAATAAACTGGGGAATGTTCCCTTTCTCTATATTTTTTTGGAAGTGTTTCAGAAGTGTAGATGCTAACTCTTCTCTAAATGTTTGTTGGAATTATTCTGTGTAGCCATATGGTCCTGGACTTTTACTGCTTGAAAGACTTTTTAATCACAGTTTCCATTTCAGTATCTATGATTAGTCTGTTTATATTTTCTATTTGTTCCTGGTTCAGAAAGATTGCATCTTTTAAGAATTTGTCCATTTATTCTAGGTTGTCTCTTTTACTGGTGTATGGTTTCTTATTGTTGTTTAGTCACTAAGTTGAATCTAACTTTCTTATGACCTCATGGACTGTAGCCTGCCAGGCTCCTCTGTCCATGAGATTTTTCAGGCAAGAATACTGGAATGAGTTGCCATTTCCATCTCCAAGGGATAGTCCTGACCCAGGGACCTAACATGTGTCTCTTGCATTAGCAGGAGGATTCTTTACCACTGAGCCACATGGATACTCTCTTATAACCTTTTGTACTTCTGGGGTATCAGTTGTAACTTCTCACTTTTCATTTCTAATTTCATTGATTTCTGTCATCAACTTTTTCTTTTTGATGAGTCTTGTCATCAAAAGATAGACTTTTAAAGATTTATTTTGTTCAACTTTTCAAAGAACCAGGTTTCAGCTTAATTAATCTATATTATTTTCTTCAACTACATTTCCTTTATTTCAGTTGTAGTCTTTATGATTTATTTCCTTCTACTAACTTAGAGTTTTCTTTATTTCTTCTTTAGTTGCTTTACATGTAAGGAGAGATTGTTTCTGATTTTTCTCATTTCTTGACATAACATTTTATTGCTATAAACAATTCATTGTTATAAGCAATTGCTATAAGTGAAGAATTGATGCTTTTGAATTGTGGTGTTGGATAAGAGTCTTGAAGGTTCCTTGAACAGCAAGGAGATCAAACCAGTCAATCCTGGCTTGATTGGAAACCAGGAAATATTCAGGAAATCAACCCTGAATATTCATAGGAAGGACTGGTACAGAAACTGAAGCTGACTCATTGGAAAAGATCCTGATGCTGAAAAAAATCTGGGGGCAGGAGTAGAAGGGAGTGACAGAGGATGAGGTGTTTGGATGGCATCACTGACTCAATGGACATGAATCTGAGCAAACTCTGGGAGATTGTGAGGACAGGGAAGCCAGGTGTGCTACAGTCCATGAGGTCACAGTCAGACATGACTTAGCAACTGAACATCTGAAACATCCCTCTTAGAATTGCTTTTGCCGAGTCACATAGATTTTGGACTGTATGTTTTTGTTGTCCTTTTTCTCTAGGTATTTTTTTTCCTTTATGATTTGTTCAGTTATCCACTGGTTATTTAGTAATAAATTGTTTTGTCTTCATGAATTTATGTTTTTTTTAAATATTTTCCCCTGTATTTCATTTCTAATCTTATAGTGTTATGGTTGGAAAAGATAATTTCATGATTTCAATTTTCTTAAATATACCAATATTTGAATTGTGACCTGATATGTGATCTATTATGGAGAATGTTCTGTGTGCACTTGAGGAGAAAGCATATCCCACTGCTTGGGGATGGAATGTCTTATAAATATCAACATATCTATCTGATCTAATGTGTAATTAAGGCTTGTGTTTCCTTGTTATATTTCTTTCTGGATGATCTACCTATTTCTGTATGTGGGGTATTACAGTCCACCACTACTAGTATGTTACTATTGGTTTCCCCTCTATGGCTGTTAGCATTTGCCTTAAGTCTTGAGGTGCTCTCACGTGGGTGCATATCTATTTACAATTGTTATATCTTCTCCTAGGAATGACCCCTTTATCATTATGTGGCATCCTTCCTTCTCTCTTTTAACAGTCTTTATTTTAAAATCTGTATTTTTCTGATAAAAGTATTGTTTTCTTTCATTTTTCATTTCTATAGAGTATCTTTCTCCATCCCTTCACTTTTAGTCTGTATACATCTCTAGGTCTGAAGTGGATCTCAGGTAGACAGCATATATATGGGTCTTATTTTTGCATCTATTCGGCCAGTGTGTCTTTCAGAATGGTAATTCATTTACATTTAAGGTAATTATACGGAGGCTTGCTTCTGTTGCAATTTTCTTTGGGTGATTTGTTTTCACAGATCTTTTTCCTTTCCTCCTTTTATTGTCCTATTCTTTTGTGTTTCTTGCCTAGAGACAGTCCTTTAGAATTGGTTGCAAAGCTGGTTTGATGATGTTGAGTTATTTTAGCTTCTTCTAGTAAAGCTTTTGATTTCTCCATTGAATATGAATGAAAACCATGATGGATAGAATATTCTTGGTGTAGGTTTTTCCCTTTCATCACTTTAAATATATCATGGCACTCCATTATATAATCTTCAGTGTTTCTGCTAACTCAACTAGTAACCTTATGAGGATTATCTTGTATGTTACTTGCTGCTTTTCTTTGCTATTTTTAATTTTTGTATTAATTTTTATTAGTTTGATTAATATATGTCTTGACATGTTTCTCCTGCTTTTTATCCTGTATGAGACTCTCTGCACTTCCTCGATTTTGGGTGATTTTTTTCCCATATTAGGGATTGTTTGACTATAACCTCTTCATGTTTTTTCTCATTCTCTTTCTCATCTTCTCTTGAGACCCTTATAATTTGAATATTGGTCCACCTAACATTATTCCAGAGATCTCCAAGACTGTCCTCAAATCTTATTATTTTTTCTTTATTCTGTTGTGTTGCAGTGATTTCCACCATTCTCTCTCCTGGTCACTTATCCAACATTCTGCCTATATTATTCTGCAATTTTTTTCTTCTAGTGTATGTTTTTTTTGTTTGTTTGTTTTTTGATATTGTGTTATCACTTTTTTGCTGCTGTTGTTGTTTTTGTTGTTTAGTTCTTCTAAGTCCTTGTTAAACATTTATAGTATTTTCTAAATCTGTGCCTCCATTCTTTTTCAAGATCTTCAGTCATCTTTACTATCATTACTTTGAATTATTTTTCAAGTAGATTGCCTATCTCCTCTCCATTTAGTTGGTCTTGTAGGGTTTTACCTTGCTCCTTTGTCTATAAAATATTTCTTTACCATTTCATTTAGTCTAACTTACTGTGTCTGTGGTCTCTTTTCCACAGATTGAAGGATCATATCTTTTCTGGCTTCTGTTGTCTGCCTCCTGATGTTTGAGGTTGTTTCAGAGATTTGTGTAGCCTTCCTGGTGGGAAATACTGCTGTCTTCTCTCTATGGTTAGAGCTGGGTCTTGTCCATCTGACAAGACTTTGTCACGGTGTATGTTTTGGGGTGTCAGTGAGCTTATTATGACTTTGAACAACCTATTTGCTATTTGGTAGTGCTGTGTTCCTCTCTCATTTGTTGTTTTGCCTAAGATATTCCAGCACTAGACTTGCAGGCCGCTGGGTGGTGCTCAGGTCTTCATGCTGAGACGGGGACCTCTGAGAGAATTCATACTGATTAATATATCTACCTTTCAGGATTTTGTGCTCCCTTTATGGGGGCTTAGGTCTAATCCCAGCAGAGAAATCAGGACCCCTCATGCTGTGCAGTTTGTCTTCCCCAAGTGAATTAACCTCTCCTCCCTTTCAACTCCCCCCTCTCAGGGTGGTAGGTCCCATCCCATTTTCTTTTTTTCTTTTTCTTCCTTTTCTGTGTTTTGTCCTACCCAGTTATGCAGGAAATTTTTTGTGTCCTTGTAGGTGTCTGAGGTCCTCTGCTTGAGTTCAGCAGGTGCTTCGTGCAATTGTTTCACTTGAAGATATATTCTTGATGTACTTGAGGGGAGGAGTGTTCCTATACCCCAGGTACTCCTATTCCACCATCTTGACCCAAATTCCTTTAACAGATACTCATTTTTACCAGGGTCTCTCCAATATATACATGAAATAATCATATTAATAGACTTGTATTTGCTTTTCTCATTTAAATTCATATATAATTTAGGGACTGCTGACAATAGCTTAGAAGGGTAGAAGAAAAATTACATCATCTGCCCCTACTATTCCAATTCCACTTATACTTTGTTTACAATATTTTTTATTCTGCGGTCTCCTTACATTTATTTATTTTTAGAGCATATGCATGTATATATATATATATATATATATGTATGTATATATGTATGTGTGTTTGTGTGTACATGCTAAATCACTTCAGTCATGTCTGACTCTTAGCAACCCTATGGGCTGTAGCCCACCAGACTCCTCTGTGGAATTCCAGGCAAGAATATAGGAGTAGATGCCATGCCCTCCTTCAGGGGATCTTCCCAACCCAGGGATTGAACTCACATCTCTTATGTTTTCTACACTGGCAAGTGAGTTCTTTACCACTAGTACCACCTGGGAAGCCCATATATACATACTGAAGTGAGTCAACTATATGTATACATATATCTGGGCTTCCCTGGTAACTCAGCTGGTAAAGAATCTGCCTGCAATGCAGGAGACCCAAGTTCGATCCCTGGGTTGAGGGATTCCCTGGAGGAGGGCATAGCAATGCACTCCAGCATTCTTGACTGGAGAATCCCCACGGACAGAGTAGCCTGGCATGCTATACTCCATGAGGTCACAAAGAGTTACACATGACTGAGTGACCAAGCACAGCAGAGCATACATATATCCCTTTTTGGGGGGTATTCCTCCCACCCTCCCTGCATCTCACTTATCTAGTTTGGCACAGAGCACTAAGTTGAAATACCTGTGCTATAGAAAAGGTTCCCACTAACTATCTATTTTACACATGGTAGTGTGTATATATATATATATATATATATATCAGTCCCAAACTCCCAATCCATCATGCCTCCACCCCCATGTCCACAGGTCTTTTATCTACATCTACATCTCTTACCCCACCCTGTATACAAGTTCATCTCTATTTGTTTTCTAGGTTTCACCTATATGTGGAATAGGTGTTAATATATGATATTTGTTTTTCTCTTTCTGACATACTTCACTATATAAGACAATCTCTAGGTTCATCTACAGCTCACAAATGACCAAATTTGTTTCTTTTAATGGTTGAGTGATACTCCATTGTGTATATATGTACCATATTTTCTTTATCCATTCATCTGTCAATGGACATTTAGGTTACTTTCACACTCTACTTATTTTAAATAGTGCAGCAATGAACATTGAAGTGCATATCTCAACTTGAATTATGATTTTTTTAGAGCATGTGCCCAGTAGTGGAAATGCTGGGTCATATGGTAGTTGCATTTTTAGTTTTTTAGGGAATCTCCATACTGTTCTCTATAGTCATTGTATTAATTTACATTCCCATCAACAGTGCAAGAGAGTTCCTTTTTCTCTACAACCTCTTCAGCATTTATTTTTTTGTAGAATTTTCGAGGATGACCATTCTGACTTGTGTGAATTGATACCTTATTGTAGTTTAGATTTGCATCTCTTTAATAATTAATGATGCTGAGTGGTGTTGGAAAAACTGGACATCTACATGTAAAAGAATGAAATTAGAACCCTCTCTAACACTATACACAAAAATAAACTCAAAATAGATTAAAGAACTAAATGTAAGTCTGGGCACTATACAACTCTTAGAGGAAAACATAGGAAGAAAACTTTTTACATAAAGCACATTAAAATCTTTTTTGACCTACCTCCTAGAGTAATGAGAATAAAAACAAAGTAACAAGGGGAACTTAATTAAACCTGAAGGCTTTTGCACAGCAAAGGAAAGAAACCATGAACAAGATGAAAAGACAACTTTTAGAATGAATGAAGATATTCACAAATGAAGCAACTGACAAAGGATTAATCTTCAAAAATATACAAGTAGTTCATTTAGTTCAATATAAAAGCAGCCCAGTCAAAAGACTGGCATAATACCTAAAAAGACATTTTTCCAAAAAAGACATACAGATGGCCAAGCGACACATGAAAAGATTCTCCTCCATACATTTACGCATACAGATTTAACAACCTCAGGTATGATAAGTGAATTGATTTTATTAGAATGGCAAATTTTATTTAGAAAATTTGGGAAACAGCAAAAGTTTGGGAAATTTGTAGTTATAAAATATAAAACATAGCAGGGAGTAAGCTTGTGCAAGTAGAATATAGCATGGAATGAGATGGTTAATAATGAAAAACAAGACACTCTTTGAACATTTCACTTTACCATTTGACAAATCCATGTACAAAAGATGTTAAAGAGGAAATTATATGAATAAGGTAAATTTAAGAGAAATGCTTATGTTGTTAGGTTGAACAATTGTACCTATGCCAGGGTTCTGTCCCAGGCTGAGACTCCTTGAGTAGGCCAGAGAGATACTTTTAAAACTTGTTTTATACAAGCAATAACAAAACAAATGCTGAGACTGGAACAGCACAAGATTTATTCAATGACCAAAGAATGGAATGGAGAAGTATGAATCTAGTTTGCAAGTCAACCCAATTTGAGTGGAGACACTGAGTATATAGGCAGGTCAAGGTGAAAGAGAAGGAGTTGAAAAGAATGGCAGAAATATTTATCACTCATGTGAGAACGTGGATGTGCGTTAGTCCTGGAACTGATGACACTCTCTTTTTCAATCCTTGTATGGGCTTTTCCGATTCTTGTCAAGGCAATCATCAATTGTCATGGTGCTGGTGGGGTGTGTCATTTAGCATATTAATGTATTACAATGAGGCTCAAGATTACTGGAAGTCAAATCTTCCACCATCTTGGACCTAATTGGTTCTAACCAGTTCTTGCTCTTTCTCTTAGTAGCTTCTTTCTGAAACTTCTATAATAGTAACTGATTCCTTTTCAAAGGAGGGGAAGGGGTATATTTTGGGGTAACATTGTACAAGCACTGAAGCCAATTTATAATTTACAATGAAAGGAGCTTTTGTTTGCAGCTGCAAAATTGGATGCCTGCTTGTATAGACTGAACTTTAAACATCTTATTTCAAAATGGAAATAAATTTCTGTTATTTTTATAATCTTATCTGAAATGTAAAACAAATAAAGCCAAATTTTCTTTTCATATATCTATTTTTAATTCCTTATTTAGGTGACAGAAACCAACAAATTATCTAAATAATGTTCTGCTGTTAGCAATTTTTAATATGCCAAATCAGTTTAATTACAGTTTCTATAAATAATCTATGCAAAATACTTTCCAGAAGAGAATGCACTTTTCCTTCTGTGTGTGGCACATTTTAATACTTAAAAGCATTAGAACAGATGTTAGGTGCCTGCTAAACTTGTTTTCAGTTTTCTTTTATTTATATGTTAATGAGAATTTAATTACTTCATGAATACTTAAACAACTTGAGGGTGCCTGATATCATTAGCCTGAACATAAGCACCTCAAGTGACCACATGGGAAGACAGAAATTGCTTTTAGTTTACTTGAAGACAGAAAGATGAATTCATTTCGCCCCCTGCTATGTTTTACCTGACACACAAAGCACAGATTCAATCTTGCTTCAAGACTGAAAGGATTTCAGCAAAGCACTCAAGAGCATAAATACTTTCTATTTGGTTTTGTTTCAATGTCTTTTAATAATTACTCTAGCTATACTCCATTTCAAAATATTTTACTTGAAAGTTTTCTGTTAAAGCTAGTCACTCTATTTTATTTATTATTGCCATGGCAATCTTAGTGAAACTGTGAACATTGTAAGCATTATTGATGGCACTGAAAAATATTCTGTTTAATCTGAATCAAAAAGGTTTATTTGGCTGAAGTCTGGAAACATGCAATACAGATAAAATCTGTGAATTTCTGCTTATTATTTTTAGCACCTAAAATAGTAAATTAATATAATTGTTCTAATAATATTTATGATTAAATCGTATATTTAAAACTATTAGATATTTCCACATAGACATTATATATTTATTTCATAATATACAAAATTTATGACAAAAATATAAACAATAAATTTGTCCCCTAGAAAACAAAAAGATTTAAAAACTCATAAATATACATATTAGAAATGAATAATATCTCGAATGCATGAAGATTGTGAAGGGATATAAGAAAACTGCTCTAAGAAAAAGAAAAGAAACCATATTTAAAAGTAGAAGAAAATTGTATAAAAATATTTTTTCTCAAAAGTATTTGAATATAATTTTCCAAAATATTTTCACAGAATTGGTAGTATTAAAACAAAGCAAATAGTCTAAAGCTAAGATGGACTAAAAACAAAGATAAAAGCAGCCAATCACAAGAAGAATGAAACAGTTCCTCTGAGTTGAATTTATTAAAGCTTTAAATAGACAAATATATATGATGAATCCCTATGAAGTGTCTGATTCAGAGCTTTGCTCTGATGATAGGATGGGTTGAGATCTATAGACATTCATGGCCAGGGCTTTATACTGTCTTCAGCTGAAGCTTCTGTGATGTACAAATTGTGCTCTATTCAGTGTATGCAATGTTGGGCAAAGTGGCAATGTTGGGGTTCCTGGGTTTCAGTCAGATAAATTTTCAAACTTATCTGATCAGAATCCATCTTGAGACTGAGGTGTCAAAAAAATAGCTTAAAATAATTGTTGAGAATAATTTATTTTATAATATTTATTTGTGGAAAGGCAAAGCTTTTTTATTTCCATGATATATCTTCATAACAGAATAGTGCCATATTTGTATAGCATAAACATATAACATTTTATATGTACATATTTATGTAGTATTATGTAGAAATTAAATTGTGCAAGCATAATTTAAGACATGAAGATACCTTTTCTGGGATAAAATCAAGTGAAATATTATTAATATAAGCCGTCATTCAACAATAACCTGCATGAAAAAGCTCATGAAAAGCCAACTTTTTGAGGGTGAGGAATGATTTATAAAGTGTTAATTGAAAGGAGGGACCATACGAATTTCACAGAAATGAAAAAATCATTCTTGCTGATTACCAGCTATTGTTGGGGTAATTTGAATTTTATCAAAAGAGTTAAAGAAGAGTAGAAATGGCAAGGACATTCCATAACAATAATTTAAAATTCCATGTTTTGTTTCTCTTACAATTTATAGGGAAATATTTCTACTGAGCATTTTGAGAGAGGATTCAAAAGACATCAATTACTAATGCAATGTGCATAGATTTCTATTTTGCCAAAAGTATTCAGCTTCACTTAACACTCAATGGATTTTCCAGGAATAAATTTGTTCTTGAGCTTCCTTTTAAAAACTTCATGTTTTATCATTTAACTAAATCATAGATTTTACAAGTTAAATGGCCACACACTAGTAACCATATTGACCAGATTTACATACTGGCAAAAGAAAATGTCAAGTTTAGAAAGAGGAGTGACAAGATGAAAGTGTATTTCCCAGGGACTAAACACAAGGGGAAGGCAATTTTTGTCCAGTGTTAGTTAATATATTTTATTAAATATATTTCACTCTTAATTTTTGAAAGTGTTTTTTAAAGAATAAATGTGCATTGTACCATATTAACAAAGAAAAATGTATAATGGGCATTTTTTGAAACAATAAAGAAATTTGTTACACTTTATTTAAGGCTACTGCAATAGAGGTGATATTGAATTCAATTCTTTTGAAGTAAAAGGCAGCAGAGTTTTCAGCAATGGGGTGAGCTTGTGAAAAAGTACTGGGGTAGGGAATATTATAGAAATAGTAAGTGAATGTGATTAGTCCATTAAGGTTTGGTAATTGGTGCTTATTAAACTTACCCTCATGAGTTCTCACAGAAGCTGGGAAATAAGGATGATATCTTCCCTGGGTCAGGAAGATCCCTTGGAGAAGGGAATGGCAATCCACTCCAGTATTGTTGCCTGAAGAATTCCATGGAGAGAAGACCCTGTCAGGGTCAGACATAACTGAGTGACTTTTACTTCACACCTTCTTTGAGGATAACATTTCAAAAGGGTGGCTTCCAGGTCCTTGAGAAAAACATACTTGCCTTGTATAAGATTTATCTCTCCAAAGAGAAGAGAAAGAATTTGCAGTTACATGTTTTTAAATAAAGGGAGATCGGAGGCCGATAGTCAGGAGGAGACCTGTCTAAGTTTTAGTAAGGCTGAAGGGATATTAAAATCATCTTGGTCAATATCAATCCATCATTGTGCATCAGCACAAACAATATTAATTCAAATTAGATAGCAAGAAATTTTTTAAAGTGGAAAGAATATTTTCATTTTTGATGAGCAAAACTCACATCATTTATTTGATAGAAATCTTTTATTGTGAAAATAACAGAGGCATTTAGAAACTGGTACAATGCAAATAATTACATAAGTAGTAAATTTAAAGGGCACAAACAATGCAAAATGCATTTTTAAGATAAAGGATTTTTCTGCCTAGCATCACAGAAATAAGAGTTTTTCTCATTTAAATGAGAAAAAATTTTTATGTTTTATGCCTTAACTGCAAATTGCATCAAATTCCCTATAATAAAATTAAATTGCAGTGAACCATCTATGTATAAGGAACTTGCTCTCACTGTAGGATAAATGTACTTATACATAATTTCCTGATTAAACATGGTTCTTAAATAATTGCTTTGTAGGCACAATGAATAAAAAATTTGAGGGAAATTGTAATTCATTATAGCTTTTAAAAAATCCTGTAATAAGCGTGTCTTAGTCAATTTAGGCTGCTATAACATACCATGCATTTGGTGGCTTATGAACAATACAAATTTACCTCTCACAGTCTAGAACCTGGGAAGTCTAATATCAAGGCTCCAAAAGATTCAGTGTTTGGTGAATTCATCAACAGCCACCTTTTCATCTTCTCCCTTTGTCCTCATATGGCAGAAAGAGCAAGAGAACAAGGTGACTGATCTCATTCATGAGGACTTGACCTGCATGACCTAAGTACCCCAAAGGCCCCACCTCCAAACTCCAACACACTGGGGACTAAGCTTCAACATGTGCCCTTTTAGGGGAATACAGACATTCTGTCTACAACTTTCTACCTCTGCCTTCCCTAAACTCCATGTGTTTTGCTGCATGCAAAATATATGTGTTCTTTCCAAATAGTATAAAAGACATTTTATTTAAAGTACATTTATATGATATAGAAACCAGTAATCACAAGGAGAGTACAAACCCAGGATATTGGAAATGCATTTGAAGTTAAGAGATCAGCAACTGAAAACGATTATATATTTAATATTGTTCAGTCACTCAGTCATGTCTGACTCTGCGACCCCATGGACTGCAGCATACCAGTCTTCTTCCCTCACTATCTCCTGGAGTTTACGCAGACTCACATCCATTGAGTCGATGATGCCATCCAACCACCTCATCCTCCATCACCCCCTTCTCCTGCTGCCCTCAATCTTCACTAACATCAGGATCTTTTCCAATGAGTAGGCTCTTAGCATCAGGTGGAAAAAAATATTAGAGCTTCAGCATCAGTCCTTGTAATGAATATTCAGAGTTGATTTCCTTTCTGATTGACTGATTTGATCACTCTGCTCGAGAGTCTTCTCCAGCACCACAGATTGAAAGCACTAATTTTGCAGTGCTCAGTCCTCTTTGGTCCAACTCTCACATCCACACATGACTACATAGATTTGACAAGACTGACCATTATTGGCAAAGTGATGTCTCTGCCTTTTAATATCTGGTCTAGATTTGCCATAGCTTTTCTTCCAAGAAGCAAGTGTCTTTTAATTTAGTGGCTGTAGTCACCATCCACAGTGACTTTGAAGCCCAAGAAAATAAAGTCTGTCACTGTTTCCATTTTTTCACCATATATTGGCCATGAAGTGATGGGACTAAATTCCACTATGTTTGTGTTTTGAATGTTGAGTTTCAAGCCAGATTTTTCACTCTCCTCTTTCATCTTCATTGAGAGGCTTAGTTCCTCTTCACTTTCTGTCATTAGGGTGATATCATCTGCATATCTGAGATTATTGATATTTCCCCTGGCAATCTTGAATTTCTTGAATTTCCCATGGCTTATGTTTCATCCAGCCTAGCATTTTGCATAATTTACTCTGTATTCTTGACATGCATTCTTATTTCTCAGACTGACTCAATGGACACGAGCTTGGGTAAACCCCGGGAGTTGGTGATGGACAGGGAGGCCTGGCGTGCTGCAGCCCATAGGGTTGCAAAGAGTCAGACACAACTGAGCAACTGAACTGAACTGAACTCTGCATTCTTGACATGTATTCTGATTTCTCAAGGGGCAGGTAAGGCTGTTTGGTATTCCTATCTCTTTACAAATTTTCCACAGTTTGTTGTGATACATTTGAAAGGCTTTAGTGTAGTCAATATAGCAGAAGTTTCTCTGGAATTCCCTTGATTTTTCTGTAATCCAGTAGATGTTGGCAATATGAAATCTGGTCCCTCTGCCTTTCCTAAATCCAGCTTGTACGTCTGGAATTTCTTGGTTCATGTATTGCTGAAGACTAGCTTGAAGGATTTTGAACATTACCTTACTAACATGAAAAATGAATGCAATTGTATGCTAGTTTGAACATTCTTTGGCATTACCCTTCTTTGGGATTGAAATGAAAACTGATGTTTTTCAGTCTTGTGACCACTGCTGAGTTTTCTAAATTTTCTGAGATATTGAATGCAGCACTTTAATAGGATCATTTCTTAGGATTTGATATAGTGCAGCTGGAATTCCATTGCTTCCAATAGATTTGTTTGTAGTAATGCTTCTTAATAAGGCCCAGTTGACTTCCCACTCCAGCATGTCTGTCTCTAAGTGAGTGACCACATCATCATGGTTATCTGGGCCAGTAAGACCTTTTTTGTACAGTTCTGTGTATTCTTGCCACCTCTTCTAATATCTTCTGCTTCTGTTAGGTCCATACCATCTTTGTCCCTTATTGTGCCCATCTTTGCATGAAATGTTCCCTTGGTGTCTCCCTAATTTTCTTGAGGGTATCTCTAGTCTTTCCCATTCTGTAATTTTAGTCTGTTTCTTTGCATTGTTCACTTAAGAAGGGTTTCTAATCTTTCCTTGCTATTCTTTGGAACTCTGCATTCATATCTTTTCTTTTTGTCTTTGCCTTTTGCTTCTCTCCTTTGCTCAGCTATTTGTAGGACCTTCTCAAATAACCATTTTGCCTTGTTGCATTTCTCTTTCTTGCTGATGGTTTTGGTCACTGCCTCTTGTACAATGTCCTCTTGTACCTCTGTCCATAGTTCTTCAGGAACTCTGTCTTTCAGATCTAATCCCTTGAATCTGTTTGTCACTTCCAATGTATAATCATAAGGGATCTAATTCAGGTCATACAGGAGTGTCCCAGTCATTTTCCCTACTTTCTTCAAGTCTGAATTTTGCAATAAGGAGCTCATGATCTGAGCCACAGTCAGCTCCCAGTCTAATTTTTGCTGACTGTATAGAGCTTCTCCATCTTTGGTTGCAAAGAACATAATCAATATGATTTGGGTATAGACTATCTGGTAATGTTCTTGTGTAGAGTTGTCTCTTGTGTTGTTGGAAGAAGATGTTTGCTATGACCAGTGTGTTCTCTTGTTGAAGCTCTGTTAGTGTTTGCCATGGCTCATTTCGTTCTTCAGATATCATTTGACTTCCTACTTTTGCATTCTAGTCCCTTAGAAAGAAAAGGACATCACTTTTGATGTTAGTTCTAGAAGGTCTTGTAGGTCTTCATAAGCCTTTCAACTTCATCTTCTTCAGCGTTAGCTCTTGGAACATAGATTTGGATTACTGTGATGTTTAATAGTTTGTCTTGGAAATGAATCAAGTTCATTCTGTCGTGTTTGAGATTGTAGTCAAGTACTGCATTTCAGACTCTTTTGTTGACTATGAGATAATTAATTTATTCTTGAAAGGTTATATCTTGTTTTAGGATTCTGGATAAGCCTCCTAGATGATAGCTATACCTTGTTTTGGGAATCCCAAACGAGCCCCCAAGGTGATAGATGAAAGCTTACAGTGTCCCACTGGACTCATGGCCTCTGAAGAACTCCAGGACCTTTTAACTTCAGGACCAAAGACGGTCTCATCACTCAGAGCTTTGAGTAGTAGAAATTTTATTAAAGTGATAGTGATAGAAAAGCTTCTGAGATAGACATCAGAAGGGGGTATAAAGATTACTGTTTTAAGTGGGGCATTATATACTTTTCAACTGGTTGCTGAGAATAGATAAAAAGAATACCTCAAAGTTGTAAGACCCTTTCCCGAGGCATAGATCCTGAGATAATTTTGGCACAAAATTATCCAGGGAGAATGGGTTCTGGGTAACATCTCTGGGTGAGATATACAACAGTATATTACCCCTGTGTAATCAGGGGTACAAGTCTTGAGAAATAGGTTCCCAGGCAAGATTTGTTACAATTATAATTAACATAGAGTCTAAGAAAAGCATTTCCATAGTTAAGACATTGTGCTGTGTGACCAGTAGCTCCTAAAGAAAGGACAACCCTCAGGCAAGGTACATTGTGCACAAGGCTTAAGCAAAGCATTGACCAAGAATGCTCACCTCCTCCTTAAACTAGCCTGGACTGCCTAAGCTTTAACTCTCTCATTCTAAGGGAATTTTTCCCACAGTAGTAGAAATAATGATCATCTGAATTAAATTCAGCCATTTCCATCCATTTTAGTTCACTGATTCCTAAAATGTTGATGTTCACTCTTACCATCTACTGTTTGACCACCCAATTTATCTTGATTCATAGACCAAACATTCCAGATCCCTAAGCAATATTATTATTTACAGTGTTGGACTTTTCTTTCACCACAAGACACAGCCAGAGTTGAGCATCATTTCTGCTTTGGCTCAGCCTCTTCGTTCTTTCAGGAGCTATTTCTCACTCTTCTCCAATAGCATATGGAACACTTACCAACCAGAGGGGTTCATCTTTCAGTATCATATCTTTTTTTCCTTTTCATATTATTAACTGTAACATATGATATGTCCTTATATAACGTAGTATCTTACATATCTATGTCTAAATATGTAATATATATAGAGAGAGAGATACAGACATATAGTTACATAGACATAGAGATAGATGCATTGATACAGAATAGAGAGAGAGAAGGAAGGGGAGGGGAAGACTGCTATATCAAATCCTCATGGTAAAGGCAAACCAAATTTCCACAATAGATATATATACAAAAAAAGGAAAAGCAATACAAAAGATAGTCATCAAATCACAAGAGAGAAGAATAAAAGAAACAAAAGAAAAAATACCTACAAAAACAAACAAAACAGTTAACAAAATGGTGATAATAACACATAAAATGGTAATTATCTTAAATGTAAATGGATTAAATGCTCCCACCAAAAGACATAGACTGGTTTAATGGATACAAAACAAGACTCATATATATGCTGTCTACAAGAGATTCAGTTCAGACCTAGGACACAAACAGGCTAAAATTGAGAGGATTGAAAAAGGTATTTAACACAAATTGAAATTAAAAGAAGGCTGGGGTAACAATATTCATATAAGACAAAATAGAGTTTAAAATACTGTTAGAAGGAGCAAAGAAGGGCACTACATAATGATCAAGGGCTCAATCCAAGAAGAAGAAATAACAATTTTAAACACATATGCATTCAACAGAGGGACAAATAAGGCAAATGTTAACATTCATAAAAGGAGAAGTCAAGAGTAACGCAATACTGTTGGAGAACTCTAACACTCTAGTCACATCTCTATATTTCTTTATGACCTTTGTTTTAAAGTCTAATTTTGTCTACTATGAGTATTGCAATCCCCAATTTCTTGTCATTTTCATTGCATGCAATATAGTCACTTTTAATTCTATGTATGTCCTTTGTCCTAAAATGGATCTTCTGTAGGCCACATATTTTGGCCTTGTAGGCTCATATTTTTATTTATAAAGTTATAAACATAGTGATTTAGTTATCATTGCTGTTCATCATAGTTAGAATTGCTATTAAAAGCATTTTTTTTCTTTTTAATCTATATACTGGCTTACTTAAGTGATTTACTTTCCAATTGTGATTTCTGTTTCCTATTCTTTCCTGTATCTTTTCTATTTGAAGAAGAATTTTCAGTATTTCTTTTAGAATAGGTTTAATATTGTATTGTTTTTACCTTTTTATTGTCTCAGAAATTCTTCATCTCTCTTTCTAAATGACACTCTTACTGAATAGAACATTCTAGGTTGCATATTTTTTTACCTTTCAGGACTTTGAAAGTATTTTGTCACTGCCTTCTGGCTTTCAATGTTTCTGTGGAGAAACCAACAGATAGCTTCATGGGGATGTTCCTTTGTAATTAAGTTTATATTTTTTAGAAAGATTTTAGAATCCTCCTACCTTTAGAATTTTCTCTTTAACTTTTGCCACTTTAATTATAATATGCCTTGGTGTAGGTCTGTTTGGATTCATCTTGTTTGGGATTCTCTGTGTTTCTTGTACTTCTGGATACCTGCTTCCATCTTTAGGTTTGGGAAGGTTTTTTTGTTTGTTTATTTGTTTTGTTTTTGTTACTTTATTTTTTTAATTAAAGGATAGTTGCTTTACAGAATTTTTCTGCTTTCTGTCAAACATCAACAAAAATCAGCCATAGGTATACCCATGTCCCCTCCCTCCAGGACCTCCCTCCCATCTCCCATTCTTCTAGATTTTTTCAGCCATGATTTCTTCAAAATACATTTTCAATCACTTTTCACTTTCTTGTCCTTTCCGAATTCATATTATACCTAGATTGTCATGCTTTACCTTATCCCATATGCCTCTTTTATTGTTTTGTTTTTCCTTTTTCATTTGGCTTTCCTCCTGCTGTTCTGATTGTATGATTTCCATTATTCTATCTTCCAGATCACTTATTTGCTCTTCTTTGTTCATCTGCATTATTCATTCTGCTCTTCATTGTCTTTAGCTTAGATTTCATCTTGGCAAATGGATTTTCTGCCTTTTCTTGACTCATGGTTTCTAGCTCTTTTTTACAGTAATCTGCACTTCTGTCGCTAGCCTTTGTTAATTCCTTCAGGATCTCATTATCTCCTTTTTTAACTCAGTGTCTATTAGAGTGAAGAGGTCTGTTTCATTGTTCTTTCAGGGGAATTTTCTTGGTATTTTAACTATGAGTGGTTCCTCTATTCTTCATTTTACTTATATTCTCTTACTCTGTGAGTTTAAGAGAAATAATTGCTATTGTGATCTTGGAGGGTTATTTTTTAGGTGAGAGAATCCCTGTGCAGCTTGTGTAGGTTTAATATTTTTGGTACAAGGAAGTTTTGTTTTAGACACCTATGTCTTTTTCCTTGGCATCTGCTGGTTATTATCCTCTTGATCAGGGGTGTGAAGATACAGCAGCTAGTCCCTGCTCCCAGAGCCTGTGGCAGTGAGAGTAGTGGCTACTTGTGCCAGCACCTGGAGCCTGTGGAGAGTGTGTCTTGCTGACTGTGATTGCACACATGTGGTGAAAGAGACTGCATCCTGCTCCTCCCTTTGTACACCCTCCAACAATGGTGCTCACCTTTATGTCAGGACTAGGCCCTGTCCACATACATGCTTGCTGCCCCTTCAGGCTCTCTCCACATAATTAACCCAGTCTTTTCCCCAGGTATGACTTCCAAAGCCTTACCTTCAGCACCCAGCCCCCAACTACACTGGTGGATGTGGGTCTCAGTCTGGGGGACACAGAGTGCAGCACAGACAATCTGTGCGGATCTCCTTTTTTTTTTTTTTTCAAACTGGTTGCTAAGAAATCCTCTGAGTATCAGAAGCTTCCCTTCCATCCTGGTTGATCTCCCTGCTGGTGAGGGTGGTTCCCAGGATGGGGGAATCTTTCCTCTTATACAGCTCCCTCTCAGGGGCAAATATCCTGTTCTGATTTCTTTCTCACTCTCTCTTTTATTTTGTCCTCCCCAGTTATGTGGAGATTCATCTTGTTCTTTCAGAAGGTTTAGGTCTTCTGGCAGCATTCAGTAGGTATTTTGTGAGAACTGCCCCACATGTAGATATATTTTGATATATTTGTGGGAGGAGGTGAGCCCCACATCCTTCTACTCCACTATTTTGATAACTCTCCCCAGTTTGGTCTTGATTTTACCCAATATAAAAAAAATTTTCATTTACTTGGGGTCTTTATTAAGTTTAATAAGACTAGTGAAATGGCTTGATTTCAATCTAACACCATGTTATCAGTTTTATTAGTCTATCTGTTCTTTGTTCCTTCTTCCCTGTTTTCATGTGTTCTTTTGGATTAGTACATTTTTTATGATTCCTTTTGATGTCTTCAGTTGAATTATTGGATAATAATGTTGGATAGCTCCTTCAGCATTCATATTACACCTTTAAATTATTCATCTTCCTAAAAGAGGTACTATAATATATTATGCATAAAAATCTTACTGTAGTATATGTTTATTTTTCCCATCTTGGCCTTTATGTCTTCATAGCCATATATTTTAACTGTTAGAGTTGTCTTAATCCCTATACTCTATCTTATCTTTCTTAATATATCCAGTTATCTTATAAGGGGATTTAAATAACAAGAAAAGCATATTGCGTGTTTGCTATGTAGTTACCATTTTCTGTGCTTCTTCCTTTGTATCCTTTCTTTCTGCCTAAGTATTTCCTTGTGTGTACACATATATATATGTAATGTAGGCCTACAGTTTATTAAATATTTATTCTTAAATGTTATGGTTCTTAAATGTTATTTCACTTGCATTTCTGAAAGTTTCTTTTTTTTTTTACTGATTATAGAATTCTACTCTGATAATATATTTTTTATTTTAATGCTTTAAAAATGTTGCCCCTCTGTCTTCTGTTACTGTTTTTAATAAAAAATCAATTGTCTTACTTACATTTGTTCCACAGTACAAAATCTGTTTGCTTCATCTGGATGCTTTTAAGATTTATTTTTTTAAACACCATTTTGAGAAATTTGATTATGATTTGTCTTACAAAAATCTTTATGTTTCTGTATTTTGAGTTTTGTTGAATTTCTTCTATTTGTGAATTTATATTTTTATCACTTTTGGAAATCACTTTTAAGATATTCACCTTAAATGTCCATGTATTCTTTTCTTTTATTTCCTTTAAATGACAAACCACTATGCTTTTAATTCTTTTTCTAGTAATAAATGCTTTAGAAAGCAATTGCATCAGTGTTATAATAACATTGACATAGATACATATTTGGAAGAGGAAATATATGTGCTTTCCTCAAAACTACCCTTATATTTAGTACAAACTTTATGCAAATACCTCACTCTCTATTTTTGCAGAGGCTTTATAGTTATGTAATGAATATTCAGAATGAGCTCTGTATGGCTATTTATTTAATGTATTTCTGTTCAGTTTGTATCAGCATCACATGAAGTTCTTTATCAGAGAGCATGTTTTATTGAGTCTTATGAATAAAAAACTTTTTTGGTGATATATTAGAGTTTTTAAAATGTAGCATATAGTTTATATTAAAACTTATACATGATAGAGTTTGAGAATCTCTAATCCTAAGCATATGACTACAAAATATTTTACTTTTTAACAGTTCATATATTAACATATTCCAACTTTGATTCTTGTTATTTATTTATTTATTTTATTAAGTAAAATTTCAATTTGTGAAATATCATTTATTTGAAGGAATTGATTCAAGCAGAGGGTCTAAAGATGATAAAAATAAAATGAATAAATTTAACAAGACATACACAACATATAACTTCAGTAGAGGGAATTCTTACACTTAAATAGGTCTTATAAATAAGTACCCTTAATGCACTTGACCTTTAATTGCCAAACTTCTCTTTTATTCAGTAAAATCTCTCAAGGGTTGTTTTATTTTCCTTTATAAGCAAAAATATTCATTATTTTATACAAAGCAAATAAAACTGAAAACATCTAAAGCTACTGTATGACACAATCTTAAATATAAGGACATGATATTATGATGAATTTTCCACAGCATGGATGATTTCTACGATTTATAAAAGATAAATGAGAAACAGCCATATTAGCAATATCCCATACTTGAAACTTAGCTCATTATACATAGCTTCCCAAGGCTACATTAAATATTTAGTAACAATAGGATACACCTTCCCCCACAAGTGATAAATTAGAACATTTTAGCACTTTACCTTTTCTGTGGTGATTTTGGTATTACCTGCTATGTCCAAAAAAAAGAGAAAAAAATTGTAAGTTCCTACTTTTTAAATCTTCAAAACAATATTATTAGTGAAGACAGAAAATAATTTTACCGTCTTCTCAAAGGTATATATTTCCTTAAATTAAAATATTATAGGTGCTTACATATGAGCAATTTTCATTTTAAGTTTATACAATGCCAAAAAGAAATTCATCATTAATATGTTTAATGGGAAAATTTAGAAGGTTGCTTTTATATTGTTTTTTTAATTCATGGTTTATTTCTGAGACAATGTCTGAAATGTTAGAGAACTAATTAAAAATATATTCAACCATGGGTATGAGACAAATTTTAAAATTCTCCTTCCCATTCCAATCCAATAAATATAGTACAAAACTTAACAACTGAGTGTTAATAATAACTCTCTTCTTTGGGGTTCAATTCATATGCACCTCAAACTTTGATACATTATTCAGTGCCCTGAAAAGGAAACAGAAAAGAATGAACAAGCCAAAGAGAAGGGCCAAGAAATCAGTTCTCTGGCAAGAAAAAAAACTGAAAAAATGCATTAAACTGCATATAAGAGACACCTCAGCATCCTCATGTTTCTTTTCATTGTATAATAGCTCTGTTGTGGCAGAAGAGAATGCTAAGTATCCAGTCTTGAATTTTAAGAATTATGGGTCAAACATATTTCTCTCAATACAATGGTAAAGAACAAGTGGTCTCATTGTAATGTCAAAGAAAAATTTTAATTTTCATGAATTCAAGACTAATTTCTTCTGAAATGAACAATCACAGATGATTTCATCATCCAACTCACTCATACAAATCAAACATGATTCTGAACTACCTATTAAGAATACACTCAAACAGGGGCTCTGTATCTACCTAGAGGTGTGGGGTGGGGAGGGAGATGGGAGGGAGCTTCAAAATGGAAGAGATATATGTATACCTGTGGCTGACTCAGGTTTAGGTTTGACAGAAAATAGCAAAATTCTGTAAAGCAATTATACTTCAATAAAAAATAAATTTTTAGAAAAAGAAATACAATCTTCTTTTCCCTATACAAGTGGCTTATAGACAATTATTCTCTCTTAAGGATTTTCTGGTGGCTCAGCCACAAAGAATCAGCCTGCAATGCAGGGGACATGGCAGGAGCTGCAGGTTTGATCCCTGAGTCAGGAAGATCCCCTGGAGAAGGAAATGGCAATCCACTTCAGCATTATTGCCTGGGAAATCCCATGGACAGAGAAGCCTGACAGACTATAGTTCATAGGGTTGCAAAAGAATTGGACACAACAATAACCCTTCCAAGAAATTGTGAACCAAGTTGTTGATACATTTCATTAAATCTGATCAAGTACTATTTTGGGATTAGGAAGTGTAACGGTCACAGAGTTTTGGTGACAAATATAATAATATCTTATTTCTTCCATAGCCACATTTGCTGTTTGTTTTGAAAAAGTAGACCTCTTTCTGTGTTAGTATTAATATGATGATGTTTACATTCTGGTAATCTATAGATTAGAATAGAAATCGCTTTACTTACAATTACTTCTTATCACTCCCAAATACTCCCAAGTGAGTCCTGCAGTCTATGAGTTTATGATCATTGAATCATATGGAGGTCAGCAAACTACAGTTTATAGGCCTTATCTTGCTGGTACCTCTTACTCAAAATAAAATTTTAGTGGAACAACCATTTGCTTGCATACTACCTACAATTAGTAGATTTGAGTAGTTGTGAAGAGACAATCTGCCTTGAAAAAAGTTTAAAATATCTACTATTTCATTCTTTATAGAAGTTGATCAGTATCTGACAGAATATTTTCTTCCAGGGCCATATTTCTGAAAGTCATATCATTGCTTAGGTATAGTTCTCTAAAACATATAAATGTATGCAGAAAATTTTGAGAATATTTGATCAAAAGTCAGAAGAACTTATTTTGATTTTATTGTTTTTTCTATTATTCAGAAAATATGTTTAAATGGGAAAACCAAAACTTGTTTATCTCATTTATTAAGCCCTGCAAATATCTGTAGATATGAAACACTACATGGAAAGATAATATATAAAATTGAAGCCATTTTTACTGAAGTGGAGGTGTGGAGTTTCAATTCAAATCATTTGGTTCTCCAGTAATCCTATGTAACTCTCGTGTGAACACAAACAACTATGCCCCTAAGTACCCATTCTAGTTCTCTACTTACATGTTCCTTAAGCATCTTAGAATCTACAAGCTACTTGTTTCTCTAGTAATGTCTCCTTTTCATCTACACCCTAGTTTTGTGAGGAGCAGCATGATTTACCATAATACTGCTTAAGCCATAATATTAGCTGTCATCCTTGACTCCCACTGCCTTAATTCTCAGATAAAATATCCTGTCAATTATGGATCCATAAAATTTCTCCAATATAGTCTTTTTGTCTTCTCCTAACTTGGTCCTGGATAGACATTTGTTCATCTCACATCTGAGTTTTAGGAAAAACTTCATAAATGGTCCCCCGCTTCTAGTTTTGTTTCTTCAATTCAATTATTAACTGATAAAAAGTTGATCTTTTACAATGAAAATAGTCTTACCACAATTCTATGTAAATTAATTCAGTGTGTAACATTTGTCTTTAAAATAAAATTAAAGCCCATTAGTCTGATATATAAAGTCCTTCAGGGTCTTGTTTCTACTTTGTTTTTCATTCTCATTTCTTGTCACACATTTCTTTACAAATTTAAACTCATTCTATATAGAGTCATGTGGTTGAAAATTTCTTGAAAATGTAAACACCAAAAATCTAACTTTATTTCAGAGATAAATTATTCCAACTTGCATTCTTAAATGCTATATTAAATACAACTCTAATCTAAAACATCATATAAACATGACTCACATAAATATATTTTTGTTTTATACCTTGAATAGCATTTTGAATTATGCCCCAAATGATAAAAGAAATAGAATTCTTTTATTCTTTTACTTAGGCAACTAACAGTTTCCAAAGTCAGGAAAGGACAGGAAAGAAATTATAGAAGTCTATATATACATCTATATATATATGTATGTATACATATATATACATGGAAAATATGGTAACAGTAGCTAGCAGACATGGCACAATTGGGACATCTATGTACAAGTAATTTGTAGCATTATAAAATATTAGAATTATAAAAGATCCCTTTGATAACCAAGTTTAATTTCATTTTCTGAGGCCTAAAGAAAACAGGACTAAAATGTTACAGGATTTGAATAAGTTCTCAACAAGTATCTAGCACCTGACTCATGTCTTAAGTTTGCAATGATTTTGTCAAAAGTCAAGTTTTTGTGATATTTAGGAATTTCAGGTAGAAGGTGAAACTGCAGAGAAGTATTTTCAAGTCTTCTAAGAATCTGAGGTGGGAGAATGGATGAAAGTACTTGTTAAATAAACAGAAACAGAGGATTTGAAAAATTGCATTTTTCTTTGAATTCCCTGATGCCAAAGTTTGTTTCTGATTATACCTTGTTATGGTCAAACTGAGTGACCAACTGACTGAGGGAAAGCAAAAGAACAAAGAGAAAAAAATCAAATAAAGATTAATTCATTTTAATTAGGTCCCATTTGTTTATTCGTGCTTTTATTTCTGATATTCTGGGAGGTGGGTCATAGAGGATCCTGCTTTGGTTTATGTCGGAGAGTGTTTTGCCTATGTTTTCCTCTAGGAGTTTTATAGTTTCTGGTCTTACAATTAGATCTTTGATCCATTTTGAGTTTATTTTTGTGTATGGTGTTAGAAAGTGTTCTAGTTTCATTCTTTTACAAGTGGCTGTCCACTTGTTAAAGAGATTGTCTTTTCTCCATTGTATATTCTTGCCTCCTTTGTCAAAGATAAGGTGTCCATAGATGCAAGACAGCAAAAGAAACGCAGATGTATAGAACAGTCTCGTGGACTCCGTGGAAGAGGACAAGGGTGGAATGATATGGGAGAATGGCATTGAAACATGTTAATTATCATATGTGAAATCAATCGCCAGCCCAGGTTTGATGCTCCGGGCTGTGCACCGGGATGACCCAGGGGGAGGGAATCGGGAGGGAGGAGGGAGGGGGGTTCTGGAGGGGGAGCATATGTAAACCCATGGCGGTTTCATGTCATTGTATGGCAAAACCAACACAATAAAGAAAAGAAAATTTTTAAAAAAAGAAAAAAGATTAATTCAGGGTTATAGTTATGAAGAGAAGAGAGTTTGATAAGTGGAGATTATTAAATGTCAGTGTTGCAGATAATGAAGTTGAAAGAAATGAAGAAATACTGTGGAAATTGCTGATTGGCAAATTAATCATGAATATGATAATCAGAAAAAAGTCTACTGATAAGAGTGATGGGAAATAAAACAATATTAATGAGGTCATATCAAACAAATTGTCCTTAAGAATATCTTTTGACTGTAGACAGTATCAGAATTTTAGTTATCAGAATAAGAAGCTGTAGCTCATAAGGTAGTCAGTCAAGAAGTGGGGACTCTGTTGTAACTAAAATTTAATTTTCATTAATGTTATCTTATATTTCTCATTAAATGTTTCTATGAATGTAGTTTGTTCAAATTATTATGATATAGAATGTATTTCAAAAGCAAGTTTCCTAATTTAAATGTATTGTATTGAGTTTCATCAACTAGTGAGAAAATTTTAAAGGTTTAGCTCCTTGAGAACAGTGATTGTGTTCTAAAACAAAACCAAGAACAAATTAACCCTTCAATAAATATTTTTTGGAATAAATGTTTAGCTGGAATCAAGAGTGCTGGAAGAGATATCAGCAATCTCAGCTTCATGAATGATACCACCCTAATGGCAGAAAATGAAGAGGAAATAAGTCCTCTTGATGAGGGTGAATGAGGAGCATGAACAAGCTGTCTTAAATCTCAACATTCAAAAAAACTAAGATCATGGTATCTGGTCCCATCACATCAAGGCAAATGAGGGAAAAGTGAAAGCAGTAACAGATTCCCCCCCGCTCCCCGCCTTGGACTCCAAAATCACTGTATATGGTGACTGCAGTCCTGAAATTAAAAGACACTTGTTTCTTGGAAGGAAAGTTATGACAAACCCGGACACTGTATTACAAAGCAGAGACAAAGGTCTATATAGTCAAAGTTTGATTTTTCCAATAGTCACTTGCAGATCTAAGAGTTGCACCATAGAAAAGGCTGAGTGTTAAACAATTGATGCTTTTGAATTGTGGTCCTGGAGAAGATTCTTGAGGAGTCTCTTGGGCTGCAAGGGAGTCAAACCAGTCAATCCTAAAGGAAATCGTCTCTGAATACTCTTTGGAAGGATTGGTGCTGACACTGAAGCTACAATACTTTGGCCACCTGATGTGACAGTTTACTCATTGTAAAAGACCACATCACTAATTCAGTAATTGCCTTTGAAATACATACTATATCATAATGATATGAATAAAATACATGAGTAAAATCATTTAATGAGGAATATAGCATAATATTAATGAAAATTAAAATTCAGTCACAACAGATTCCCTACTTCTTGATTAATTACCTTATTAGTTTCATTTTCTTAATCTGATAAGCTAAAATTCTGTCACTGTCTTCAGTCAGAAGATAATGTTAAGAACAATTTGTGTGACATGACCACACTAATATTGTAATTAGTTTTATTTCTCATCACTCTCATCAGTAGACTTTTTCTGATTATTATATTCATGATTAATATGCCAATCAGCAAATTCACTAACATGAATTTGAGCAAACTCTGGGAGATAGTGAAGGATAGGGGAGCCTGGCATGCTGCAGTCAATGGCATAACAAAGAGTCAGACATGACTTAGTGAATGAACAACAGCAAAAATAAATACTTATCAACCAAAGAAATTCTCAACCACAATTTGGCACTTGCCAGAGGTGCTTGCCACCTACCTCTACCAGGATTGAATCATATTCTGTTGTAGTTGCTAATTTCCAACACCCCCTGAAGGAGTGGAGAGTAGAAATGAGGCACTATATGCTTTAGGAAACTGTCAAGACAGGTCTTTAGATAGTTAGATATTCTCAGGAGCTGATTTCATGAGCTCAATTCTTGTATCTCCTTCTATCTAGAAAAGTACTAAAATCTTTCATGGTGACAATCGTTTCTCATGATTACCAGAAGCTTTATGATACCAGCTGAAGTTTTCTACAAAAAAAAAAAAGATGTGCTTGATTGTATATACTCCCCATTCAGCACAATAACATATACACTGACTTTTCCCCCTACCTCTTTGGAACAGTCTCTCAGAGCTATCTGAGTTGCTGTCTCCCAGGCTGTAGTTTTCATATCACCCCAAATAAAATTTAACTCACAACTCACACTGTGCATTTTTTTAAAGTCAGCAAAATACATAACATAATATAAGCCCTCCTGAAAACTACTAATATATTTTCAGGTACAAGATTTATCAGAGCTCATCCAAACCACAGAGTAATAGCCACCCATTCAATCTCAAAATTATTGAGAAAAACTCATAGGCAATATTTTTTTAAGGTCAATAAGTTGAAAACTTATTCAAATTTGGGTTACAAGAATTATAAAGTTAAGAAAAGTTAACCTAAATATAATTTAGCAAATATGACATTCTAGTTGTTTAAAAGCTAGAGGAAGTTAACATAATATTGAAAGAAGTACAAAATAATTGAATGTCTACATTGATCTTAAGAAAAAGAAACTCACAAAAACAAATGTTAAAAAAATCAAGTAATTGCCATTATGTAACATTGCACTTGTGGCTTACAGAGTTCCTTCTCAGAAGAGGAATACTAAATTATGTGGGGGATCAAGAGACACTTAAATCAAAGTTAAGAATTAAATCTGATATACATAGATGACAAATTGTATTACTATAAAATTGTAAACTGCTTACTTAGTGGAATTGAGAGTTATCACACATTTCTTTGATATCCAATATTTATTATTATGAATTATGATGATATGCTTACAAATATTTTTAATACTAAGCAATAGGAAAAATAAATATCCTTATATTACATTTTCTCAATGAAGCTGTAATTCTACTGCTTCATACAAAATGTTCACAGTAGAACACATTGAAAGCAAATTGATGGTGTTTGCCTTGATGTATACAGATTACTTTCATTCCAAATCCCTGTATGTCACTTTATACTGTGCCATGAAACTGTGTAGCAAATTATCTGACTGAACAAAAAGGGGCATATACAAAACAGCTTAACTGTAAAACAGTTTGACAGCAAAATGTCATTCAAAAATTTGTTATGGTCAGATCATTAGACTAATATGAAGTTGCATGAGAAGAATGGCCAAAGGGGAGGTTCATATGTCTAGAAATATTAAAAAGCAATTTGCACCATGCACACATCCTCACTCCAACTGCTTTTGAACATGTTTGTAATCCACTAAGAAAATATGATGCAGATTTTATTTCATAATTGAGTAGAACAGGTGTTAGTTTAGTCAGGAGTGGAAAGACTAAAGAGATGTGAAGATGCTGGTTGAATTTGAATAGGATATATCAGCTGCTTTTTAAGATATTTATATATACGTATATAATATTTTGCTAGTTTTTTTGAACAAAATATCTCATCAACTTTTGATTCACAGAAAAAAGATTCTCCCTCCAGCATATGTCTCTTCTCTTTTCTTCTGATGTTTTAAAGTGCTACTTATGAACAATTAGAATTAAATATTACTATTCTGTTCATTATATTTCTGACCAAAAGTATAACTTAGAATATATGATAGATGTTGTGGACTATAAAAGCTTCTATATTGATAATGTGTGCTAAGTCACTTCAGTTGTGTCTGACTCTTTGCAACCCTATAGACTGTAACCTGCCAGGCTCCTCTGTCCATGGGATTCTCCAGGCAGGAATACTGGAGTGGGTTGCCATGCCCTCCTGCAGGGAATCTTACCAATCCAGGAATGAAACCTATATCTCTATGTCTCTTGCATTTGCAGGCTGGTTCTTTGCAACTATCACCACCTAGGAAGCCCCTATATGGATATATGGCATCATAAACAAATAAAAATATGGAAGTTTAAATATAAATGAATAGGGTGTATGTCTTTGGTTTGTTTCTCAGAAATATCATTAAACATTTCAATAATTAATTGTATCTCCCTATTTGTCTTTCCTGCTCTGTGCTTATCCCCTCTTGGTTCCTCCATTGTTGATTCATTTTTCTACTTTGGCCCTATATCAAGTTGTAGGTCCACCGTACCTCTATCTCTTTGTATCCAAATTTTTTTAAAGTAGTATGCATTTGCTCTATCCCTTCTTTACTCATCTGGCCACCTAAGAATTTATGTTAGTCACTCAATTGTGTCCAAAGTTGTGTCTCAACAATTTCTTTCAACCACAATCTATGAGCTGTGTAGTCACTCAGTCATGTCCAACTCTTTGTGACCCCATGGACTTGAGCCCACGAGGCTCTGCTGTCCGTGAAATTTTCTAGGCAAGAATACTGGAGTGGGTTGCCATTTCCTTCCTCCGGGAATCTTCCTGACCCAGGGATCAAACCAAGGTCTTCTGCATTGCAGGTGGATTCTTTACCGTATGAGCCACCAGGGAAGCCCCTCAACCACAACCTATATACTACCAATATTTCAACTCAGTATTTCACGCAATAATCATTCATTGAACCAGAGGCTCTTTCATTTGATTGGCTTCTAGATATCTATTTGGGGATTTTCCACGGTCTTCTTACAGTCAACATTTATAAACTTCATTTTCATCTTCTTTTCTTAATGTATTCCTACTCTGAATCTTGACTGGATTTCTCACCCAGTTACCCAAGTGAGAAAACTGACACCCATCTTAGATTCTTCCCACTTTTATATGCATATCATTCAATCAATTAAAAAAAATCCTCCAAATTCACAGCACATTTAAATCCCTATTAATGCACCAATAAGAATAATTTTTTCTCTTAATCGGGTGACTACAAAGGTTTCAATTATCTCTATTGTCTTCATTATTATTTTTATCACATAGACTTTCTAACTACTGAGTTCAGTTCAGTACAGTACAGTCGCTCAGTCCTGTCTGACTCTTTGCAATCCCATGACTGCAGCACGCCAGGAATCCCTGTCCATCACCAACTCCTAGAGTTTACTCAAACTCATGTCCATCAAGTTCCTGATGCCATCCAACCATCTTATCCCCCGTAGTCCCCTTCTCCTCCCGTGATCAATCTTTCCCAGCATCAGGGTCTTTTCAAATGAGTCAGCTCTTTGCATCAGACAGCCAAAGTATTGGAGTTTCAGCTTCAACATCAGTCCTTCCAAACACTTAGGACCGATTTCCTTTAGGATGGACTGGTTGGATCTCCTTGCTAACCAAGCAACTCCAAAGAGTCTTATCCAACACCACAGTTCAAAAGCATCAATTCTTTGGCACTCAGCTTTCTTTATAGTCCAACTCTCACATCCATGCATAACTACTGGAAAAACCATAGCCTTGACTAGATGGACCTTTGTTGACAAAGCAATGCCTCTGCTTTTTAATATACTGTCTAGGTTGGTCGTAACTCTCCTTCCAAGGAGTAAGCGTCTTTTAGTTTCATGGCTGCAGTTACCATCTGCAGTGATTTTGGAGCCCCAAAAAATAAAGTCAGCAACTGTTTCTTCATCTATTTCCCATGAAATGATGGGACCAGATGCCATGATCTTAGTTTTATGAATGTTGAGCTTTAAGCCAACTTTTTCACTCTCCTCTTTCACTTTCATCAAGAGGCTCTTTAGTTCCTCTTCACTTTCTGCCATAAGGATGGTGTCATCTGCATATCTGAGGTTATTGGCATTTCTCCCAGCAATCTTGATTCCAGCTTGTGCTTCTTCCAGCCCAGCATTTCTCATGATGTACTCTGCTGCCGGGGTCCTGCCTCGGCGGGGTCCGGGGGTCTTGAGGGATGAGTGGCGGAAGAACTGAGCTGAGTGGTGTGGTGATGGAGCAGTCTCTCTCTTTATTGTTGTTGATTTACAGTTTTTATAGCCAAGAAACACACCCATTACATCACATATTATTCTATACAATCTTATTTTCTGCCTATCATCAACAATTTTAACATTAAGCTCATCTTTCTTCGTAATCAGATTTAACATTAGTATGTTTATCATTTGAATGTCTCCAGCATACTTTGGATAAGTACATCAATCTAAGTAGAAAGATTACATTTCTCTTATTAGGTGCAACTATGTAGAAGCTAGAGAGAAGGGCTTAAGCTTGAAACTGTTTTATTCTATTAACCTATTTCAGTTCTTATGAGGAAAGAGGAAAGAGGACAGAGACAGTTTGGAGAGAGGAAAGAGGACTAAGTCTAGCAGGGATGTGGAAAGGTGATCCAAGTACGAGCCCTTCTGGTGGTAGCCTTGCCATGACCCCCAGAGAACTCTTGGTAAACTCCCCAGTAAGGAGTAGGAGGTGTAGTAATCTATTTAAATGTCCCTTATTCCTCCTTTGTCCCCAGGGAAGGGAATCTGCCTTCCCCAATCCCCTGGGGGAAATAAGGTGTGAGGGAATTATCTCAGGATGAATTATTTCTATCTGGGACTGACCTACTGAGATGAGCTAATGTTCAGAGCATAAACAGAACTTCCCAAGAAAAATACCAGGAGGGGCCTTGCCTTGAGATGCCCCGAAAGAAAATCTGCTTTGCAGTTTCCTTCTCAGTCTCATGACCTTGTCATCCGAGTGAGGGGGCATCCTGATGGCTCCTGGCACTCTGCATAAAAGTTAAATGAACAGGATGACAATATACAACCTCGACGTACTCCTTTTCCTATTTGGAGCCAGTCTGTTGTTCCATGTCCAGTTCTAACTGTTGCTTCCTGACCTGCATACATGTTTCTCAAGAAACAGGTCAGGTGGTCTGGTATTCCCATCTCTTTCAGAATTTTCCACAGTTTGTGGTGAGCCACACAGTCAAAGGCTTTGGCAGGGTCAATAAAGGAGAAATAGATGTTTTTTTGCAACTCCTGCTCTTTTGATGATCTGGCAGATGTTGCCAATTTGATCTCTGGTTCCTCTGCCTCTTCTAAAACCAGCCTGAACATCTGAAACTTCACGGTTCACATATTGCTGAAGCCTGGCTTGGAGAATTTTGAGAATTACTTTACTAGTGTGTGAGATGAGTGCAATTGTGTGGTAATTTGAGCATTCTTTGGCATTGCCTTTCTTTGGGATTGAATGAATATTGACCTTGTGGCCAGTCTTGTGGCCACTGCTGAGTTTTCCATATTTGCTGACATATTGAGTGCAGCACTTTCACAGCAACATCTTTTAGAATTTGAAATATCTCAACTAGAATTCCATCACTTCCACTAGCTTTGTTCATAGTGATGCTTCCCAAGGCCCACTTGACTTCACATTCCAGGATGTCTGGCTCTAGGTGAGTGATCACACCGTCATGATTATCTGGGTCGTGAAGATCTTTTTTGTACAGTTCTTAGGTGTATTCTTGCTACCTCTTCTTACTATCTTCTGCTTCTCTTAGGTCCATACCATTTCTGTCCTTTATCGAGCTCATCTTTGCATGAAATATTCCCTTGGTATCTCTAATGTTGTTGAAGAGATCTCTAGTCTTTCCCAATCTATTGTTTTCCTCTATTTCTTTGCATTGATCACTGAGGAAGGCTTTCTTATCTCTCCTTTCTAATCTTTGGAACTCTGAATTCAAATGGGTATACCTTTCCTTTTCTCCTTTGCTTTTCGCTTCTCTTCTCGAAGCTATTTGTAAGGCCTAGTCAGACAGCCATTTTGCTTTTTTGCATTTCTTTTTCCTGGAGATGGTCTTGCTCCCCGTCTCCTGTACAATGCACGAACATCCATCCATAGTTCAGCAGGCACTCTGTCTATCAGATCTAGTCCCTTAAATCTATTTCTCACTTCCATTGGTGATGCTTTTTGAGTGCAACACTTTAACAGCATTATCTTTTAGGATTTAAAATAGCTCATCTAGAATTCCATCACGTCCACTAGCTTTGTTCATACTGATGCTTCCTGAGGCCCATTTGGCTTTGCATTCCAGATGTCTGGCTCTAGGTGAGTGATCCCACCATCATGGTTATCTAGGTCATGAAGATCTTTTTTGCATAGTTTTTCTATTCTTTCCACATTTTCTTAATATCTTCTGCTTCCATTAAGTCCATATGATTTCTGTTATTTAAATAACTTCAATAATGTAGTTTCACATGTATGAGATAAAAAGCTACTTTCTAACCTGTATATTTTCTTGAGGTTAGTTGGGAATAAATGATATAATATATAAAATTTTAAAGACAATAACTAAGACAAAATAACACACAGTTGTAGAATATAACTGTAGAAAAAGGGTGTGTTTATGCTGTCACCTATGTTCTTAAAAATTAGTTATTATTACTCTAATAATTTTATGGGACACAAGATAGTTTTTTTAAAAAATGATGAAATTGAAATGTCAAAGTTAGAAAGGGCTCTTGACTCACTATAGTCTGATACATTGTAAATGTTATTTTAAAATAGCAATATTCATTTTACTAATTACCTACTTAATTAAGAAAATAGTCTCAGCTCCTAAACTTTCACATAAATCAATATAACTGTAGCTCTATTACTAAATCATTGTGGATCAAGATATATATGTAATAAGAAAATTGCACTAAGCTCCATAGACTGATTGCAACCCTTTTATCATTTACCACAAACTGAGAGACAGAAGTGTGTTTGCAGTCGTAAACATAGAAAATACTTCTAGTTTTATGTAAAAAAGAAAGAAAAATATATATTGGGAATAAGAAATAAACTGGTTTAAGAGATTGTTCATGCTAATTTTGATTACTCTGTACTTTTATGTTTATATGCATGGTATTTACGAGATTTTTTTTAAACATATCTACTCAATATTAGAGGTTTTTATGTACATAATTAAACACACATTAACCTAGTCAATAACAATTATTTTCATGGAATGCAGATTATAGTCTGAAGCAGTTCAAATCAATGTATTTTTGGAAAAGTCACACAGACAATCAACATTAAACAGTATTTGCTTTCAATTAAGAAAGTGTGTGAGTTTCTTAGAGCTGATCATTTGAAAATATAATGTGCACACTAATTGTAAATCGCAAAGTCATCCTCCAGCTACACTGATTCTCAGTTTTTATTTTTTTAATGTCAATTTTAACTTTTCATCTCTAGATGGTGCTCTAGACCTGCATTACAGCCAGTCATGTCAACACCAGTATAAAAAGCAAAAGAAACAAAAACCAAAAAATAAAATGTGATTTTATAACCAAATAAGTTAAGTTAGAAAAAAATTCTTGAAACTTTCACTTTAGGCTAGAAAAGTATGTGTTGCAACGTGATTAAGCCCATGATGAAGATGTTTAAGTGCTGTTCTTAAAAGTAGATAACTAAGGTTTTATTTAGCTATCAGTGACTAGCAAAACATGGTCTGAAAGCCAAATTCAGCCTTCTGCCTGTTTTTATGTCTTCCATGAGTTAAAAATGGGTTTGAAATTTTTTATTTTATTTTTTGAAAAAAGATAATCATTTGGATTCTGTGTTCTCAGTCACTTCAGTTGTATCCAACTCTTAGTGACAAAAACAATGGAAGTATCAACATTATTCCTCTAATACCTTTATGTATATTTGCCATTTTTTATGTTCTCTTAATTTTAATAAACAAACTTTAGACGTGGTTAAAACATTAGAAACACTAAGTAGAAAAAGTAATATTGAAGGAAAAAAATACTCTATTCCCAACCTATCCTTTGTAAAATGAGGTCTGGATAATAGAGTGAATGGTAAAGCAATTATAGGAATAAATGAGACATTCTATTCGTTACTGTCTCAATTACCTGGCTCCATTTTGTTAAAATAGGTCAGTATATTGGTGTTAAAATTATCACAATTTTAACAATTTATCTGGGAATTATCACAATAGACATTGAACTATTGATTTCTTCACCTCTTCAACATATAAAATTATTTCTTTTTGAAACAGATTTTGGAAGCTACCCCTAATGCCATTTGATTTGTGATTGATTTCTACTCAAAGAAATTCTACTCTTATTACTAAGAAGATTTTTACTAGAGTAATATGTACAAATACAACAAAATAAATAAAATTATTAACTCATCAAATTTATAGATTATGTAAATAATCAGAACTGAAGGAATCTATTTACTATATTTCCTTGGGCTAAATATTTCAGGCTGCCACATATTCAATGTGATTGATAAGGTGGCAATTAATTGGTAGTTAATATAGGCCTTAACACAAACAACCATGAACTAATTTGATGAGTGAGTACAGAAATGACCACAGATCTGAACAACATTTTACCAAGTAGAACTGGATTATTATCATTATGTAAGCATGCTATTAATGTATACTCATAAAAAGTGTATCTTGTAATACCTAATACATTTTGTACACGTTTTATTATGTAGTTCTGATTCAACTCTTTGCTATTATGAAAAAGCAAATTTCTTTTTTCTTACAAGGCATTTCTACATATTATTGCTGTTCTTCAGTTGCTAAGTCATGATCAACTCTTTGCGACCTAGTACTGCAGCATGCTAAGCTTCTCTGCCCTTCACTATCTCCCAGAGTTACTCCAAGTTCATGTTCATTGAGTGAGTGATGCTTTCTAACCATCTCATCCACTTCCACCTCCTACTTATTTGCCTTAAATTTTTCACTGCATAAGGAACTTTTCCAATGAGTTGGTTCTTTGTATCCAACAGCCAAAGTATTGGAGCTTCAGTATAGATAATAGTCCTTCCAATGAATATACAGCATTAATTTCCTTTAGGATTGATTGGTTTGATCTCCTGCAGCCCAGAGAATTTTCAAGAGTCTTCTCTATCACCGTAATTTGAAGGCATCAATTCTTTGGTGCTTAGCCTTCTTTATGATACAAATCTCACATCCGTACATGACTACTGGAAGAACTATAGCCTTGACTATGTAAACTTTTGTTATCTAAGTGATGTCTCTACTTTTTAGTATGCAGTCTAAGTCTGTCATGACTTTCTTTCCCAGGGACCAAATGGTTTTTATTTCATGGCTGCAGTCACTGTCCACAGTGATTTTGGAGTTCAAGAAAATAAAATCTGTTGCTGGTTGCTGCTTGTATTTATTCTCCTTCTATTTGTCATTAAAGTGATGGGACTGGATGATATGATCTTAGTTTTTTTAATATTGAGCTTCAAGCCAGCTGTTTCATTCTCCTCTTTCACCCCCATAAAGAGATTCTTTCATTCCTCTTCACTTTCTGCCAACAACTGCATCTCTGAGATTGTTCATATTTCTCTTGGCACTCTTGACTCCAGCTTGTAATTCATGCAGTGTTTCACATAATGTACTCTGCATGTAAGTTAAATAAGCTGGATGACAATATGCAGCCTTGTTGTACTCCTTTCCCAATTTTGAACCATTCAATTGTTCCATGTATGGTTCTAACTATTGTTTCTTGACCTGCATACAGGCTTATCAAGAGGCAGATATGATCTGATACACCCATCTCTTTAAGAATTTTCCACAGTTTGTTATGATAAACACAGTCAAAGGTTTCAGCATAATCAATGAAGCAAAAATACATGGTTTTATTGGTATTCCCTTGTCCTTTCCATGATCTAACAAATGTTGGCAATTTGATCTCTGTTTCCTCTGACTCTTTGAAAATTAGTGTGTACATCTGGAAGTTGTAGTTCGGATACTGCTAAAATCTAGCTTGTAGAATTTTGAGAATAGTTTTGATAGCATGTGAATAGAGTCCAAGAATACAGTAGTTTGAAAGCTCTGGCATTGCCCTTCTTTGGGATTTGCATGAAAACTGACCTTTTCCAATCCTGTGGCCACTATCGACTAGTCCAAATTTGCTGGCATATTGAGTGCAGTACTTTAACAGCGACTTCTTTCAGAATTTTAAAAAACTCAGCTGGAATTCCATCACTTCCACTATGTTCGTTCCTAGCAATGTTTCCTAAATCCCACTTGAGTTCACACTCCAGGATCTCTGGCCCTAGGTGAGTGACCACAACATCGTGGTTATTCAGGTCATTAAGATCTTTCTTGTACAGTTCTTCTGGGTATTCTTTTCCTTTCTTTTTAATCTCTTCTGCTTCTGTTAGGTGCTTACGATTTCTGTCTTTTACCATGCCCATTGTTGCATGAAATATTCCCTTTATATCTCCAGTTTTCTTGAAGCAATCTCTAGTCTTTCCCATTACACTGTTTTCTTTGTTTCTTTGCATTGTTCTTTTAAGAAGGCCATCTTATCTCTTCTTGCTGTTCTCTGGAACTCTACATTCAGTTGGGCATATTTTTTCCTTTCTCCGTTTCCTTTTGCTTCTCTTCTTTCCTCAGCTATTAGTAAGCCTCTTCAGACACCCACTTTGTCTTCTCACATTTCTTTTTCTTTGGGATGGTTTTGGCCACAGCCTTCTGTACAATGTTTCAAACTTCTGTCCATAGATTTTCAGGCACTCTGTCTACCAGACCAATTGTTGTTGTTCAGTTGCTCAGTCATGTCGATCTCTTAGCAACCGCATGGACTGCAGCATGCCAGGATTCCCTGTTCTTCACCATCTCCTGGAGCCTGTTCAAACTCATATCCATTGAGTTGGTGATGCCATCCAACCATCTTGTCCTCGATCATCCCCCTTCTCCTCCTGCCTTCAGTCTTTCCCAGTATCAGGATCTTGTCCAATGAGTTGGCTTTTCACATCAGATGGCCAAAGTACTGGGGCTTCAGCCTCAGCATCAGTCCCTCCAATGAATAGTCAGGGTTTATTTCTTTAGGACTGACTGGTTTGATCTCCTCGCAATCCAAGCATCTCTCAAGAGTCTTCACTAACACCACAGTTCAAAAGCATCAATTCTACAGTGTTCCACTTTCTTTATGGTCCAGTTCTCACATCCATACTTGACTACCAGAAAAACCATAGATTTGAGTATATGGACCTTTGTTGCAAAATAGTATCTCTGCTTTTTAATACGCTACCTAGGTTTGTCATAATATTTTTTTTTCCAAGGAGCAAGCATCTTTTAATTTCATGACTGCTGTTACCATCTGCAGTGATTTGGGAGCTCAAGAAAATAAAATCTGTCACTATTTTCATTGTTTCCTCACCTATTTGCCATGAAGTGATGGGACGAGATGTCATGATCTTTGCTTTTTGAATGTTGAGTTTTAAGCCATCTTTTTCACTCTCTTCTTTCACCTTAATCAAGAGGCTCTTTAGTTTTTTTTTTTTCACTTTGTGCCATAAGGATGGTGCCATCTACATATCTGAGTTTATTGATATTTCTCCCAGCAATCTTGATTCTGACTTGTGTTTCATCCAGCCTGGCATTTCTCATGATGTATGCAGCATGTAAATTAAATAAGCAGGGTGACAATATACAGCCTTGATAAATTTAGTGGACACCTGCTGTATAGCACTAGCAGTTCAGCTTGGTGCTCTGTGATGACCTAGATGGATGGGATGGGTGGTTTTCTGGGGCAAAGTTCCAAGGGGGAAAGAGTATATGTAGATATATAGTTGATTCATTTTGTACAGCAGAAACTAACACAACTTTGTAAACAATCATGCTCCACTAACAATAAATAAATAAAACATGATGTCAAAGGGTATTTGCATTTTCATGCTCATTTTTCAGTTCTTCACATTAGTGAAAATGTTGAAACAAACTAAATGCCCATCAGCAGATGAATAAATAAAGAAAATGAGATATATACATACAACAGAATATTATTCAGCATTTAGTAAGAAGAAAACCTTGTCATGTACTAAAACACTGATGAAATTTGATAACATGATAAAGAAATAGTCCAGTCACAGAAGAACAAATAATGCATGATTCCAGTTATATTGGAATATATAAACGAGACAAACTGATAGAAATAGTAGAAAGCAAATGACAGTTTGCCAGGGGCTGTGGAGAAAGGGAAATAGGGAAACGATGCTTCATGGGCATATATTTGCAGTTATGTGACCTGAAATGGTTTTAGAGTTCTGCTGTGCAATATGCGTATATAACTGTACAAAAGTTAAGAGAATAGTTTTCACATTATATGTTTTACCTAATTAAATAAAGAAATAAATAGATAAATATTTCTCCACTACCACTCAAATAAATAAATAAAACAGTTGGAGACACTAAAGAAAGGAGAGGTTTTGCCTTTAAAATTTTGTAAACTAAGCCTTCATTTAAAAGGTCAATGAAACGTGCCTAATGAATCTCCTTAGTATTATATGCAAATGATTTGATGCAGCTTTCTTTTTTTTTTTTTT
>ML663566.1:28920307-29004084 GCA_007570785.1 Antilocapra americana
CCCCCGGGAAATCTCGCTGCACCAGTCCCGAGCATCAATCCTGGGCTGGCGATTGATTAGACACATGACAATTAACATGCTTCAATGCCCTTCTCCCATATCATCCCACCCTTACCCTCATCCACAAAGTCCACAAGTCTATTCTATACATCTGCGTTCCTTTTGTTGTCTCCCATGTTGGGTTCTCGTTACTTGATGCAGCTTTCAATAGCACATCTTAGAGGGTAAAGTGGTTCAAACAGAATAGACAAGGTGTTATAGAAAACAAACTTCAGTCCGAACATGTCAAATTGTTACCTGTGAAACAGTGGACAAACTACTTAACTTCTAACTTCCTCTTGTAATATAAGTAATAAGAATACTGCCTTACTTCCCATTTTAAGATAGTCATGTTCTTCTCCAGTCCTTAAAATGTCTCACACTACCCTTTCTTCCTGAACTCTTATTTCCAACTCTGCTTAAAACATTTCATCTTATTCCTCAAGTCTTCCTGTGTAATTTTCCCATGTGCCCTCTGTAATATACTTAAGCATAATAATTCTATGATGGCTGTGATGTGACTTTCAAAAACAAAGGAACTTTGAGCAACAGAAGAAAGAAAATATGACACACATGTTGGCTGACAGATGTTAGTATAGTGGTCTTCTGTAAACCAGAGAGAATCCTGTTTGAATCTAACATTGATGACCAAATGGGTAGTGGGAAGCATCATCAGGACCACCCTATGTGGACTGTTAATTCATAATAGAGATAATCACTACTTTGTTTTCAACAACATTTCAAATAATTGTCATTTTAATAAGAAATTACCTGAAAATGTGCTTCTCATGTCACAGAATGAACTACAGCAGTATTCTTCACATAGGTCCATATAATCAAAGCTATCTTTTTTCCAGTAGTCCATGTATGGATGTGAGAGCTGGACCATAAAGAAACCTGAGGGCTGAAAAATTGATGCTTTGAACTGTGCTGTTGGAGAAGACTCTTGAGAGACACTTGGACATCTAGGAGATTAAAGCAGTCGATCCTAAAGGAAATCAACCCTAAATATTCACTGGAGAGACTGATGCTGAGTCGGAGGCTCCAATACTTTGGACACCTGATGTGAAGAGCCAACTCATTGGTAAAGACTCTGATGCTAGAAAGATTGAAGGCAGGAGGAGAAGGGGATAACAGAGGGCAAGATGGTTGGATGGCATCACCAACTCAATGGATGAATTTGAGCAGGCTCCAGGAGATGGTGAAGGACAAGGAATCCTGGCATGCTACAGTCCATGGGGTGGCTAAAAGTTGGACATGACTGAGCAACCACTGAACAACAAAAAGTAGACTGGTAGACAGAGTGCCTGAAAAACTGTGGATAGAAGTTTGAAACACTGTACAGAAGGCAGTGACCAAAAGCATCCCAAAGAAAAAGGAATGCAAGAAGACAAAGTGGATAACTGAGGAGGCTTCAGTTCTGTGAACAGTTCTTCACAGTTCAGCTCTCTAGAGTACACTTTCATAAAATAATTTACTACTGTTCTACACATAAGTCTTTCTAAGTAATTATTATTTGCATGATATTTATATCTTGTTATACATCTAAATAATTCTCAACCCCAAGTAGGCTAGATATTCGGAGAGAACATACATGTACCTATGGTTGATTCATATTGATGTATGGAAGAAAACATCACAATATTGTAAAGAATTTATCATCCAACCAAAAATAAAATTTTAAAAAAGCACAAAATGTATGTCTTACCTAAATTTCAAATGTGTCTTTAGTATCCCATTTTAGAGGTCATTTTGAGACATCCTAAGTGAACACATATAACGTATGAATTATAGAGCTATGAATTCAGGTTAACTAAATATATAACAATTGTGTTATTTTATTTGACATTTTTATTTTGTTTTGATTTTCAAAGTATTTTATGACTTTATTTGCCTATCTTCTATGAAGTACTGGAAGAGAGGAAAAAGCATTCAGCCTAGGTTCTGAACCCAAATCAGCTGATCCCTAGCTGAAAAATCTTAACAAACATTCCCTTCATAGCTTTATTCTGAATGCAGAACCACATTCTACTCTTTGATAGTTCTAGAGCTTCCTTATGTACAAAACGACTTTAGTGAATCATACCATTTCTAGGTATAGTGAATTTCAGTTGAGTTTAGTTCACTCATTGTCATGTCAGACTGCCATGGACTGCAGCACGCCAGGCCTCCCTGTCCATCACCAACTCCCAGATTTTACTCAAACTCATGCCCATTGAGTCTGTGATGCCACCCAACCATCTCATCCTCTGTCTTCCCCTTCTCCTCCTGCCTTCAATCTTTCCCAGAATCAGGGTCTTTTCAAATGAGTCAGTTCTTCACATCAGGTAGCCAAAGCATTGGAGTTTCAGCTTCAACATCATTCCCTCCAATGAATATTCAGGACTGACTTCCTTTAGGGTGTGAAGAGAGAATTCATAGGGCCTGGACTCCATCTTAGGCCTGTTCATGCTGATCATGCTCTGCCACCTCTCCAATGGACTCTAAACCCTGGGCTTAGTGCCTATGGAAACAACAATAGAAGGATAAGACCCCCTCCAGACAGGGGAACCTTGAAGACTGTATCCAGGTTACTCATCACTGAAGAAAAAACATACACTAATCACCCCTGTCTATGGACAGGCCATAAATTTTTCTGTACCTATCAGAGTGTAACCTTGGGCTTATTGATTATAGGCCAATTGTTTAACTGTTTTGTCATGTGAGTGTATCTAGTTCTTATCTCATCACAGCAAAGATTTGGAGTGATGGACATTGAAGCCCTCAGCGGGTCACAGCTCTCAGGTCTTGGACAGACCATGTTATAGCTCTTAAATAAATCAGTGTTTCAGCTCAGTGTTACAGCTCTATTTTATTTAGAAGATGATAGCAGGAGAACCTATCCCCAAAACCTGAGGTCATGCTGATCCAAAGGCGCAAAGAGAAGAATGCCACAGCACATGGGGGAGAGACAGAGTCCATCCTCGAAGCACGGGAGAGAGAGAGCACCATTTGGCTCCTCTTTTATACATTTTTTTTCTGCCCCCTGGACCCGTCCTACGCAAATTGGGCTAGTCGGGCTACCTGAAGTCCTCACTCAGGTCCTCGGACCCTCCTTTGACCTTCCTTTGACCTTCCTTGTTCTATTTTCGTGGGCTTTTCCCTTCCTTGTCTTCTAGCCACCACCATTTTGGACTCCTATTTCCTATTCTAACTACCTAACAGTTTGAACACATAACACATGAATGATGAGATTCATGTGTTTAGTATTGTGATTGTATTTACCCTTCCTTTGTTTATGTAAGTCTCAGGGAATTTGGGGTGGTGAGTTCGGACACATACACATGGAATGTAAAAGATTTCCACAAATGCTGCTCAGGATCCTTGGCTAAGAGGAGACTCTGCCTTGGGCCTGCCGGTGTAATAAACTGCACTCCACTATCTGCATTGTCCTTCTGAGTAAGTTTATTTCCCAGAACGCGTGGCTACAACAGATGGACTGGTTGGATCTCCTTACTGTCTTTTCCAATGCCACAGTTTAAAAGCATCAGTTCTTTGGCATTCAGCTTTCTTTACAGTCCAACTCTCAAATCCATACATGACTACTGGAAAAACCATAGCCTTGACTAGATGGATCTTTGTTGTCAAAGTAATGTCTCTGTTTTTCAATATGCTGTCTAGGTTGGCTGTAACTTTTTTCCCAAGGAGCAATTTCATGGCTGCAGTCACCATCTGCAGTGATTTTGGAGCCCAGAAAAATAAAGTCAGCCACTGTTACCACTGTTTCCCCTTCTATCTGCCATGAAGTGATGGGACTAGATGCCATGATCTTAGTTTTCTGAATGTTGAGCTTTAAGCCAACTTTTTCACTCTCCTCTTTCACTTTCATCAAAAGGCTCTTTAGCTCTTCTTCACTTTTTGCCATAAGGATGGTGTCATCTGCATATCTGAGGTTATTGATATTTCTCCTGGCACTCTTGATTCCAGCTTGTGTTTCATCCAGTCCAGCATTTCTCATGATGTGCTCTGCGTATAAGTTAAATAAGCAGGTTGACAACATACAACTTTGATGTACTCCTTTCCCAATTTGGAACCAGACTTTAGTTCCATGTTAAGAGGGTAAAATGCAGGAAGGCTAGGGCTCTCCAAATGGAGGAAATAAATAGGCCCCAAGTGTCAGACATTTTTTTATCTCGCTTGTAAGAGGCAGGAGGAAACAAACTAGTGATATACTTTTTCCCCTTCTCTATACAAATTTAAAAAGAGGTTTCTCTTAAAATATAGTGTTGCCATAATGACACCTGGTTCCACCTGAACTTAACTTTTCTCAAATTTTGAGCTAACCATTACATATTTCTTATGGAAATGTTTGCCTTAAGCTATGTTAATGTACTTATGCATTTACCCCAGATTCTGTCTTCAAGTCTGTTCTGCCTAAAGGCTCAGAACTGACTTGACAAACCAGTATGTTATCCTCATACATTGTTCTCCTAATCCAAGTAAGCAAAACTATTTGTATGCTTTATACAAGATTCAAGTCAGTCGTTTTATGGTCTGGGATGACTGGCCTGGTGCCAAGATTATCTCAAAATTCACCATGTGGGCAAAGGGCCTGGTGCCATTCTCTGAGTTTTGAGACATTCCTTTTTTCATTAACAGACTGCTAGTAACTATATAACATCCAGCTAAAAACTAGCAGGTGGGTATTCTTTATGCCCCCTTCTGATGTCTATGTCAGAAGCTTTCTCTATCTCCTTTATACTTTAATAAAATGTTATTACACAAAAGCTCTGAGTGATCTAGCCTCATCTCTGGCCCTGGATTGAATTCTTCTCTGGAGGCCAAGAATCCTGGTGTCTTTCATGGTTTAGCAACAATCTTTCAATGTCCAGCTCTAACTGTTGCTTCTTGACCTGCATACACAATTCTCAGGAGTCAGGTCAGGTGGTCTGGTATTCCCATCTCTTTTAGAATTTTCCACAGTTTACGTAAGAACAATTATGTACTTAGAACTTCTCATAAATAATTTTGATTCAATCGCTTAAGATTAAGTATCCAAATGTAAACAGACTAACTACAGATATTAAATTCATTCAAATGTATAACAAATGGTGAAGGCTAATGGAAAAGCGTCTTCTGTAGTAGAAAGGCTTTTTGTTTTTAATTTAATAAAAGTTATGGAATATTTTTAAATCCATGCTAATAAATTTAAAATTAATTCTGTTTCTGTAATGGATATAATAACTATTTAATGTAAAAGCTTGAACTGAATAAACTTCCTTTATTTGTATAGCACCTGATAGTATAAAGAGCTTTCCTAATAGCTCAGTTGGTAAAGAATCCGTCTGCGATGCAGGAGACCCCAGTTCTATTTCTGCGTGGGGAAAATCCACTGGAGAAGGAATAGGCTACCAACTCTAGTATTCTTGGTCTTCCCTTGTGTCTCAGCTGGTAAAGAATCTGCCTGCAAAGCGGGAGACCTAGATTTGTTCCCTGGGTTGGGAAGATCCCCTGGAGAAGGGAAAGACTACCCACTGCAGTATTCTGGCCTAGAGAATTCCATGGACGTCCATGGGATCACAAAGAGTCGGACACGACTGAGCGACTTTCACTGATAGTATAAAACACTCTGTCTGAATATAAACAATGTTAGATCTTCACAATTACACCGAGGTGTGTGGAAGGAGATGGAAGGGAGTTAAGGAACTAGTTTTAACTGAGTGAGAGCTGGTTCGGTGCCTGACACTTTAGTAATAGGTGTGATTTAAGCTCTCTCTGCCCAAGAGGAAAACACAGCTATGAAAGTTCAACACTTTCCCAAGGCAGCAAACCAAAAATTCAGGAAGAGTTTGCTTTGGTTAAAATTAAGCATTCAGACCCCCTATTCTGTTTCTTCCTCTGAAAGATATTGGATCTCAGATGCACATGTAATTCTAATTCCATTCTTGTATCTCAAATAATTGGAAATTATTTTTGGTAAAGGAAAAGAAATGTTTTCTTTATTAATAACTAATGTACCAAGGTCTTATCTTAAATAATTTATAATACAGGAACAAACAGAAAAATCTACTTCCATCTGAAACATTAAAAAACTATTTTAAATACGGTAATTGGGGCATATCACATGTAAAACAATTACTTAATGTAGTTTCTAAAATGTATTTTCTGATGTATTTCAGAACAAACCCTAAATTCAATTGCTAAAAAGACTAGATCTACCAATTGTTATCCTGATTAAACACAAATATAAATGTGTCATTGAGAAGCATGACCAAAATTTGAAGTACTTTCAGGGACCATCATTTTCAGCCCAAATAGGAGCAGTTTCTCTAGTGACTTTGATTGGCATTTTGAAATGTGCTTGTGAATAAAATAGAGAGAAAATGGCATATCTCACATCCAAATGTCCACACAGAGATAATAATGGAAGTAATGTTTTATGGGTCCCAGGGGAAGGAAATCCCACATTTGTTCCTGAAGATGATAATAGTAGAATGAATAATCTTCTGCATCACGTAATCCAGGCTAGGGAAAGCGCTGATGGATAATGACTAATTTAATACAAAAAGGCTGAGCAATAGAGTGTGGAAGACATAGAGGGGGAAAGCTCAACAGGAGTTAGTCATTCCAAATTCTTGGTTATTATAGTAAATTCAAAATCCCGGAATCCTGAACCCAGTCCTGAGACTACATCTGTGATTTTGCTCCTTCTTGGGCCCTTAGGTATAAAAAGATTATGGTATTATAGAGTCTAGGTAGACAAAAATTCAAGGGACATAGGATTTTTTTTTTTAATTCCCCATCATTAGATTAAATACTTTCCACTAAACTTTCTAAAACCGAGGGTTGTCTGCTTAGTAGTGAAGGGAATTCTTCAACCTTGCTCAAAAGCACGTCTGTACTGACAGGCAGTAAATAGAAACATAGTGCCCCTTTGAAGCAATGACATCAAGAAAGCTTAAATTTGCAATTTGATTTCGCTCATACCTGAATAGGCTTCCTTTGTGGCTCAGCTGGTAAAGAATTTGCCTGAAATGTTGAAGATCTGGGTTTGATCTCTGGTTGGGAAAATCCCCTGGAGAAGGGAATAGCTACCTACTCTAGTAGGCCTGGAGAATTCCATGGACTGTACAGTCAATGCCGTTGCAAAGAGTTGGGTACTACTGAGCAACTTTCACTTTCATTCCTGAATGGCCTGATGGTTTTCCCTACTTTCTTCAATTTAAGACTGAATTTTGCAGTAAGGAGCTCATGATCTGAGCCATAGTCAGCTCCAAGCCTTATTTCTGCTGACTGTATAAAGCTTCTCCATCTTTAGCTGCAAAAAATATAACCAATCTGATTTTGGTATTGACCATCTGGTGATGTCCATGTGTAGAGTCATCACTTGTGTTATTGGAAGAAGGGGGTTGCTATCACCAGTGTATTCTCTTGGCAAAACTCTGTTAACCTGTTTACAACTTCATTTTGTAATCCAAGGCCAAGCTTGGCTATTACTATAGTTAGCTCTTAACTTCCTACTTTGCAATCGCAATCCTCTGTGATAAAAAGAGAAGACTGTAATATAATGTGATAAAAAAAAAAGACTTTTTTTTCTTTTTGGTGTTAGTTCTAGAAGGTTTTCTAGGTCTTCATAATATGGTTCAACTTCAGTTTCTTCAGCATTAGTGGCTGGGCCATAGATTTGAATTAGTATGATACTGAATACTTTGCCTTGGAAATGAACCAAGATCATTCTGTTGTTTTTGAGATTGTATTCAAGTACCACATTTTGCCCTTTTATTGACTATGAGGGCTACTTCATTTCTTCCAAAGGATTCTTTCCCACAGTAGTAGATATAATGGTCATCTGAATTAAATTCTCCCATTCCTGTCCATGTTAGTTAACTGATTCCTGAGATGCTGATGTTCACTCTTGCCATCTCCTCCTTGATCACATCTAATTTACCTTAATTCATTGATATAACATTCCAGGTTCCTATGCAATATTGTTCTTCACAGCATCAGACTTTACTATCACCACCAGACACATCTACAACTGAGTATAGCTTCAGTTTTGACCCGGCCTCTTCATTCTTTCTGGAGTTATTTCTCTGCTTTTCCCCAGGTGCATATTAGACACCTCCTAACCTGGAGGGGCTTCCAGTGTCATATCTTTTTATCTTTTCATACTGTTCATGGGGCTCCTGAGGCAAGAATACTGGAATGGTAAGCCATTCCCTCCTCCAGTGGACCACATTTGGCCAGAGCTCTCCACTATGACCTGTCCATCTTGGGTGGCCCTGCATGGCATGGCTCAGAGCTTCATTGAGTTATGCAAGACCTTTCATCATGACAAGGTTATGATTCATTAATCCATGATTCAAGGAATTAAATGTGGTAGACACTCTACCTGAAGAATGATGGACAGTGGTTCATAACATTCTATAAGAGGCAGTGACCAAATTCATCTCAAAGAAAAGGAAATACAAGAAAGCAAAATGGTTGTCTGAAAAGGCTTTCCAAATAGCTAAGGAAATAAGAGAAGCAAATGGAAAGTGAGAAAGGGAAATAAATACCAAACTGAATGCAACATTCCAGAGAAGAGTAAGGAGAGATAAGAAGTCCTTAAGTGGGCAATGTAAAGAAATAGAGGAAAATAATAGAATGGGACAGGCTAGAGGTCTTTTCAAGAAATTGGAGATATCAAGAGAACATTTAATGCAAGTATGGGTACAATAAAGGACAGAAATGGTAAGGATCTAAGTGAAACAAAAAGATTAAGAAAAACTATACAAAAAAGATAATGACTTGGATAACCATGATGGTGTGGTCACTCTTTTAGAGCCAGACATTGTGGAGTTTGAAGTCAAGTGAGTATTAGGAAGCATTACCACAAACAAGCTAGTGGAGGTGATGGAATTCCAGGTGAGCTGATAAAAATTCTAAAAGATGATGCTGTTAAAACTCAGGAAATTTAGAAAACTTGGCATTGGCCACAGGACAGGAAAATGTCAGCTTTCAGCCCAATCCCAAAGCAAGGAATGCCAAATAATGTTCAAACTGCCATGAAATTGTGCTCATTTCGCATGCTAGCAAGGTAATGTTCAAAATCATTCAAGCTAGGTTTCAGCAGTACATGAACTAAGAACTTCCAGGTATACAAGCTGAGCTTCAAAAAGGCAGAGGAACCAGAGATCAAATTGCCAACGTTTGCTGGATCATGGAGAAAGGAAGGGAATTCCAGAAAAAGATCTACTTCTGCTTCATTGTCTATGCTAAAGCTTTTGACTGTGTGGATCATAACAAACTGTGGAAAATTCTTAGAGATGTGACTATCAGGCCTCCTTACCTGTCTCCTAAGAGACTTGTACACAAGCCAAGAAGCAACAGATCCAAACACAGAACAAATGACTGGTTCAAAATTGGGAAAGAAATATGTCAAAGCTGTATATTGTCTTCCTGCTTATTTAACTTACATGCAGAGTATATAATGTGAAATGCCAGGCCAGATGAGTCACAAACTGGAATCAAGATTGCTGGGAGAAATATCAGCAACCTCAGATATGCAGATGATAACACTCTAATGGCAGAAAGTGAAGAGGAACTAAGAGCCTCTATATGCGAGTGAAAGAGGAGAGTAAAAAAGCTTGCTTAAAACTCAGCGTTAAAAAAAAAAAAAAACACCTGAGATCATGACATCTGGTTCCATCACTTTATGGCAAATAGAAGGGTGAAAAGTGGATACAGCAACAGATTTTATTATCTTAGTCTCCAAAATCACTGTGGATGATGACTGCAGCCATGAAATTAAAAGACATTTCCTTGGAGGGAAAACTATTAAAAACACAGACAGCACATTAAAAACAGAGACAGCACTTTGCCAACAAAGGTATGCATAGTCAAACTTTTGGTTTTTCCAGTAGTCATGCACAGATGTCGAAGTTGGACCAGAAAGAAGACTGTGTACTGAAGAATTGATGCTTTTGAGTTGTGGTTCTAGGGAAGACTCTTGAGAATCCCTGTTTCAAATCAAGAGTAACTGTTTCAAATCATGAAAAAAAATTTTCTCTCAGTTTTTTTCTAGGTTGAGTTAGAGGCAAGTACAATATTGTGAGCATATCTATCCACACACTACTTTTTAGCATAGCTATAAAGAAAAATTTTTTTAAAAAATTACATTGAGAAAGATAAATTAAATCAAAGATGAAATTCCAGAGGCAACAAAGTTGAGAGGTTATGAAGACAAGAGAACAAAGTGCGTTAAAAAACAAACAGAGCATTGGCAAAAGTCCTTGCTTTTTTCCAACTCGAAAATTCACTAGTTTGGAAAACTTGCTGGCTAGTCTTTTTTTTTTTAATCTTCAATTTCTTCAACTATTCACTTATGTGTCATATGATACAAAAGGTGCAAATTTGTAACAGGTTTACCTTGGACCTACTCAAATAGAAATTGTAACCAAATGCAATTCCCTATTTTTCATGCTTAAGGCACTTTCCTTCTTCCTTAACAAGACAGATGCAAAATGTTTCCTATTATTAATTTATAATATATACTTATCTAAAAACGTAAAATGGTTTCTTTCTTGGAATTGACTATGAGGCCCATGAACAACCACATTATTATTTTCATCTTATATCTTGATATAAAATCTATTATTTTTGCTTTCAGTAAATATGTTTATTTTTCTTTTTCATAAATTAAAATCTTAGCATATCAGACAGTATACTATAAGAGTAGCATACTCCACTCAATGCATATACAATATATTAAATATGCTATATAACATATAGAATATATGTTACCTGTTATTAACATATACTTTGCTGTTATATATTATTATATACTATATATGATGTATTATAGTATTAGTACTATATATGTAAGTAATGATATTTGCATATTTATGTGTATAAAACATATAGGTATAATAAAAACTCAAGTAGGGCTTCCCTGGTGGTGCAGTGGATAGGAATCCTGCCAATGCAGAGGACACGGATTCAGTTCCTGGTCTGGGAAGATTCCACATGCTGCAGAGCAACTATAAGCACGACTTCTTAATCTATGCTCTAGGGCCCATGAGGCACAAATAAGAAGCCCCTGTGCTGCAACTAATGAAGCCTGTATGCCCTAGGGCCAACAAGCCACAACTACTGAAGCACATGTGTCCAGAGCCTGTGCTCTGCAACAAGAGAAGTCACTGCAATGAACGTGAGCAGCAATGAAAGTAAGTAAATCAATTAATTAAGTGAGAAAAAAAAACACTCCAGTGAGTTTCAACATAGAAAAGAAATGCAGAGTATTCACAGAGCAGAAGAGATTTGAGGGAAAGATTGTTAGTGTCAGGAGTCTTGTAGAGCCACAGGAGACAAAGCATGACTGTTTAACAAATCAGCATCAGAGTAGAACAAGACTAAGAGCATTTAGAAACAGTCTGAGGACAAACTTCATTGATTTTACAAACTTTTCTAGAGCTGGTTCCTCATTTTCTGATGATCTTGATTTTAACTGTTATTGACTTTAATAGTAACACACAGTGTCCAACTTACTTGAATTTGCATTGATTTATTTGCATTAACTTAACCATTTTAAGTCAAGCACATTAAGCTTGACATTTCATGTTCAGCCACACCCAAGTGAGCTTCCAAGTTAAACATAAAACTGCTGAGTTTCAGCCAACTCTTTTGGGTTCACAAGTTTGACAAGTTTTGTCATATTTCACAAAGAGACCTGGTGAGGAATTCAAAAGGAATCATAAAACCCTATGGATTCTCAAGAATTTACTATAAAAGCTGGATGGCTAAGTTAAATTGAAACAGTGAACCTAGGTCTCAGCTAATTCAGAAACAATGGAATATGTCATTTAGAAACATAAGCAGGCTCTAGACAAACTTGACTTTCTTCTAAAATTGCTGAGTTTGCAAGCTATTGGATTTGAAATGAAATCGCCTTTTAACATTTGCTGAGACTATATATATATATGTATATGAATTTTTAAAAGTCATGAGAAGAGAAAAAGAGGTATTTCTTAATTCCCTGATTAAATATAAAAGGGAACTTCAAGAACATTTGAACAAGGGATTAAAACTCAGTTCACTATCAGAATAAAGATAACCAAATATTCTTTGATACTCATCTCTTCAAAAGCTCAGTTCTATTTCTCCTGCCATTCAAAATGAGCTGGGCAGTACTCCACTATCAGAGTACCACAGAAGTAATGCCATACCAGTTCTTACAGGTCTAACCTTTACAACAGCTGGCAGGTCTTGTGTCCTATATTTTGGAAGAATTATTTTTAGAACCTTGAACTGTCATTAAAGTAATTAGTTCACTATGGAGGGCCCATGAGGAAAAGTCCTAAAAGAAGGCTGTACTTAAGCTAGTTTTCCAGAGGACCCTGCCAAGACAAGAATAAAGATGTTCTTATATCTCTAGACCAGTCCAGAAACTAAATGAATAGTTTGAGTGACTCTAAGCATAGCAACACGAAGAAGCATTGCCTTCTAAAATCTTATCTACAATCCTGATGCAAGGTTTAGACAACAAACTTTGGGGGTGTTCTGCTTTGTGGCATAGATAGGATTATTAAATGAACCTCTTTATTTACTCCCTATAAGGTCAATGAAATATCTTGAATTCTAATAACAGCTTTTTCAACAGCATGCCGCCAAAGTAATTCGAGCAGTTGTATAAATGTTTCACTGAAAATGTGAATTTTTTCAAGGAAGTAATGATGCTGCTTGGTTAAACTTTTTTTTTTTTCCCGAACTAAACTATCTCTGAAGAGTAGTTCTGACTACTCCATGCATCCAAACATAAGCATCCAAAATGTGAGCTTATATTTTAAAATAAATTTACATAAAAATAAAACAAAACTAATGTGAAACAGTGATTAAAAAAAAATACCACAGGATTAAGTGAGTCAATAATTGCTTAAATTTTCTTCTAGAGGTTATAGCAAGTCAGCTTAATCTGATGTGTGTTTTCTTCTCATAAGAGTAACATTCATAGAGTTAGCAGTTTTCCATTGATTTTGATGAATGAGTTTTTTTTTTGACTTGATGAATTTATGCATCATTGATTCAGCTACTCATGGAGTCAATAGCATAACTGAAAACAACATGAAGAACAGACTATTTTTGAAAGTTATATTGCAAAAGCTTGACAATAATGCTTAAAAATATCAAATATATTAATGTTTGAACTTTTATTAAAAAAAATCATCCAAATCTTTGAGAATAATGTTCTAAAATAACTTGAATATCCTTAACAAAAAATTAATTTAAATGTTTTTGTTTATTTCTAAATTAAATTTACTTGATAAACTTTTTAAAAAGTGTTAAGAAATGCAATCTATTATAAAATAGTCATAAGAACACAGATAAAATAAATTTAACTGAAATAATGGATAAACTGTCATTGCTATATAACACAAATTTACAGATTGGGAAGGATGATTACAAAATGTCTGAGTCATTCTGCTTAATATGCTGTAATTGATCTCAATAATAATAATAATAAAATAATAAATGTGCTGATATTCTGCAAGTTCAAATCACATAAACATAGAATTCAATCTTTTTATTGAGTTTTAGTCTAAAAATATTACCTGTGCAGATTTATACCTTCAATATTTTAAAACTTATTTTTCATAGAACTTACAGGGAATCCAGATTGAAGGTTTTGGGTCTTCAGGTATAATCTCTATTTCACATTTAATCACTTTTATAACACCCCTGAGAAGAGATGGTGCAGATAACAGTTAATATACCACTCCCTAACTCTTGAGAAAACCCTTTCATTTATGGACTGCTCTGAATGTTAATGTATTCTTTATTATTCTGAGCAAAAATAAATTTATTCATTTTACCTTTATTTGTTTATACTTCCAGCCCTTGGAAATATATAGAATATTTTATCCACCTTTATCCATATCTTATCGTTAACATCAACATCTTTGTAGTGTGTAACCAAAACAGCTTCCGTGACAGACTGCTGTGAGATACAGCAGTCCCTAGTTCCGGAGACCTCCCCCATCCTCACACCTCCCCGTACCCTGCTCCATGACAGACTGCTGTGAGATACAGCAGGCCCTAGCTCCAGAGACCTCCCCCATCCTCACACCTCCCCGTACCTTGCTCCATGACAGACTGCTGTGAGATACAGCAGGCCCTAGTTCCGGAGACCTCCCCCATCCTCACACCTTCCCCCACCCTCACCTCATACACCCCCACAAGCCAAGAAAGTCCCGCGCGCGCCAAGAGATGGACCATCCAGGGAAGATGCGCAGTTTAAACTGACCAAACATCGACTGCCAGCGCTGTAACAAAGAACTGCCTGTATAAAAGCAACTGTGATCTGGAGCGCGGGGCTCTTGTCGGATTCCACTTCGTGGATGAGACTTGCACCCTAGCCGGCTAGCAATAAACCCCTTTATGCTTTTGCATTGCTGTGTGGGCTTGGTCTCTTCAAGGGCTTGGGACCCGGAGTTTGGACTTAACAATCTTCAGGTATTATATATATACATATATCCACTACTATGGGCAAGAATCCTTTAGAAGAAATCAAGTAGCCCTCATAGTTAATAAAAGAGTTTGAAATGTGATATTTGTGTGCAGTCTCAGAAATGACAGAATGATCTCAGTTTATTACCAAGGCAAATCATTCAGCACACAGTAATCCCAGTATATGCCCCAACCACTGATGCTGAAGAAGCTGAAGTTGACCTGTTCTGCGAAAACCTACAAGATTTTCTGGAACTAATGCCAGAAAAGATGTACATTTTTTGGATATAAGGGATTTAACTACAAAAGTAGGGGTCCAGAGATGCCTACAATAAAGGCAAGTGTGGCCTTGGAGTGCAAAATGAAGTAGAATGAAAGCTAAGAGAGTTTTATCAAGAGAATACTCTATTCATAGCAAACACTCTTTTCCAACAAGACAACAGAAGACTCTACACATGGGCATCAACAAATGGTCAAAACCAAAATCAGATTGGTCATATTCTTTGCAACCAAAGATGGAGAACAGCTATACAGTCAGAAAAAGAAGACCTGGAGCTGACTATGGCTCAGATCATCAGCACCTTTTTACAAAATTCAGTCTTAAACTGAAGAAAGTAGGAAAAGTCACTAGGCCATTCAGGTATGACCTAAGTCAAACCACGTATGATTATACAGTGGAGGCGATGAATAGAGTCAAGGGATTAGATATGGTAACAGACTGCCTGAAGAATTATGGACAGAGATTTGTAACATCATACTGAAGACAGTAACCAAAACCATCTCAAAGAAGAATAAGTGCAAGAAGTCAAAGTGGTTTTATAAGGAGGCTTTACAAATAGATAAAGGAAGAAAAGAAATAAAAGGCAAGGAAGAAAGGGAAAGATATATCCAGCTGAATACGGAGTTCCAGAGAGTAGCAAAAAGAGATAAGACGGTCTTCTTAAGTAAACAATGCAAAGAAGTAGAAGCAAACAATAGAATGGGAAAGATTAAAGATCTCTTTAAGAAAATTAGAGAGATCAAAATAACATTTCATACAAAGATAAGGATGATAAAGGACAGAAATGGTAAAGATCAAACAGAAGCAGAAGAGATTAAGAAGAGGTGGCAAGAATAAGCAGAATGATGCAGAAAAAGGTCTTTATGCCTGGATAACCATGAAGTTGTGGTTACTCACCTGGAGCAATACATCTTGGATTACAAAGTTAAGTGGGCCATAGGAAGCATTACTGTAAACAAAGCTAGAGGAGGTAATGGATTTCAAACTGAGCTGTTAAAAATCCTAAAAGATGACACTGTTAATGTGCTTCACTCAATATGTCAGCAAATTTGGAAAGCTTAGCAGTCACCACATGACTGGAAAAAGTCAGTTTTCATTTCAATCCCAAAGCCAGAATGCCAAAGAATGTTCAAACTGCCATAAAATTGTACTCATTTCACATGCTACTAAGCTTATGCCTAAAAATCTTCAAGATAGGTTTCAGCAATACACGAACTGAGAACTTCTACATGTACAATCTAGGTTTCTAAAAGAGGAATCACATTAAATTGTCAACGTTTGTTGGATCATAGAGATAGAAAGGGAATTCCATAAAATTATCTACTTCTGCTTCATTGATTATGCTAAAGCCTTTGACTGTGTGGATCACCACAAACTGTGGAAAATTCTTAAAGAGATGGGAATATCTGTCTCTTAAGAAACCTGTATGTGAGTCAAGAAGCAACAGATAGAACTGGACATGGAACAACTGACCAGTTCAAATTCAGGAAAGAAGTATGATAAGGCTGTATATTGTCACCCTATTTAATTAACTCATCATGCAAAATGCCGGGCTAGATGAATCACAAATTGGAATCGCGATTGCTGGGAGAAATATCAACAAGCTTAGTTATACAGATGATATCACTCTAATGCCTAAAAGTGAAGAGGAACTAAAGAGCCTCTTGATGAGGGTGAGAGAGGAGAGTGAAAAGGCTAGCCTGAAACTCAGCACTCAAAAAACTAAGATCATGGCATTCAGTCCCATCATGTCATGGCAAATAGATGGGAGGAAAATGGAAGTAGTGACAGAGTTTATTTTCTTGGGCTCCAAAATCACTGCAGATGGTGACTACAGCCATGAAATTAAGAGACACTTACTCCTTAAAAGGTAATCTATGACAAACCTAGAAAGCATATTAAAAAGCAGAGACATTAGTTTGCAGAAAAAAGTCTATATAGTCAAATCTATGGTTTTAGCAGTAGTCAATATGGATGTGAGAGTCGGACCATAAAGAATGTTGAGTGCTTAAGAACTGAAGCTTTCAAAAATGGTGCTAGAGAAGACTCTTCGTAATTCACTGGACTCCAAGGAGATCAAACTAGTCATCCATAAAGGAAATTATCTCTATATATTCATTGGAAGGACTGTTGCTGACACTGAAGTTCCAATACTTAGGCCACCTGATATGAAGAGTCAACTCATCGGAAAAGCCTTGATGCTGGGGAAGAGTGAAGGCAAAAGGAGAAGAGGTTAGCAGAGAATGAGATGGTTAGATAGCATTACTGACCTAATGAGCATGAATTTCAGCAAATTATGAGAGATAGTGAAAGGCAGGAAAGCCTGGTCTGCTGGCATCTACGAAGTCACAAATAGTCACACACGACTTATTGACTGAACAACAAATCTGAATCTTTATTTGAAGATATCTATCATATTGTTCACAGTAGATTCTTTCCCCAGCAATCAGTTGAGTTCAGTTCAGTTGTTCAGTCATGTCTGACTCTTTGTGACCCCATGACTTCCCTGCCTGTCACAAACTCCCAAAGCTTCAGTTCAGGTCAGTCTCTCAGTCGTGTCTGACTCTTTGTGACCCCACGGACTGCAGCACGCCAGGCCTCCCTGTCCATCATCAACTCCCAGAGTTTACTCAAACTTATGCCCATTGAGTCAGTGATGCCATCCAACCATCTCATTCTCTGTTGTCCCCTTCTCCTCCCACCTTCAATCTTTCCCAGCATCAAGGTCTTTTCAAATGAGTCAGCTCTTTGCATCAGGTGTCCAAAGTACTGGAGTTTCAGCGTCAACACCAGTCCTTCCAATGAATATTCAGCACTAATTTCCTTTAGGATGGACTGGTTGGATCTCCTTGCTGTCCAAGGGACTCTCAAGAGTCTTCTCCAAAACCACAGCTCAAAAGCATCAATTCTTTGGTGTTCAGCTTTCTTTATAGCCCAATTCTCACATGTGTACATGACTACTGGAAAAACCATAGCTTTCATTAGATGGATCTTTGTTGTCAAAGTAATGTCTCAGCTTTTTAATATGCTATCTAGGTTGGTCATAGCTTTTCTTCCAAGGAGTAGGCATCTTTAGTTTCATGGCTGCAACCACCATCTGCAATGATTTTGGAGCCCAATAAAATAAAGTCTGTCACTGTTTCCATTGTTTCCCCATCTATTTGCCATGAAGTGATGGGACGGTATGCCATGATCTTTGTTTTCTGAATATTGAGCTTTAAGCCAACTTTTTTCACTGTCCTCCTTCACTTTCATCAAGAGGCTCTTTAGTTCTTCTTCACTTTCTGCCATAAGGGTTGTATCACCTGCGTATCTGAGGTTATTGGCATTTCTCCCAGCAATCTTGATTCCAGCTTGTTCTTCATCCAGCCCAGGATTTCACATGAAGTACCCTGTATATAAGCTAATGATATGGGAGAAAGGCACTGAAACATGTAAATTATCATATGTGAAATGAATCGCCAATCCAGGTTCAATGCATGATACAGGGAGCTCAGGGCTTGTGCACTGGATGGCCCAGAGGGATGGGATGGGTAGGGAGGTGGGAGGCGGGTTCTGGGTGGGGAAGACATGTATACCCATGGTGGATTCATGTCAGTGTATGGCAAAATCAATACAATATTGTAAAGTGAAAAAAGAAAGAAAGAAAAAATAAATAAATAAGCCAGGTGATGATATACAGCCTCAACATATTCCTTTCCTGATTCGGAAACAATCTTTTGTTCCATGTCTGGTTCTGTCACTTCTTGACCTGCATACAAATTTCTCAGGAGGCAGGTAAGGTGGTCTGGTATTTCTATCTCTTGAAGAATTTTTGGAAGTTTGTTGTGATCCACTCAATCAAAGGCTTTACCTTAGTCAAAAAAGCAGAAATAGAAGTTTTTCTGCAACTCTCTTGCTTTTCCATGATCCAATGGGTGTTGGCAATTTGATGTCTGGTTCCTCTGCCTTTTCTACATCCAGCTTGAACATCTGTAAGTTCAGGGTTCACATACTGTTGAGGCCTGGATTGGAGATTTTTGAGAGTTACTTTGCTAGCGTGTGAGATGAGTGCAAGTGTGCAGTAGTTTGAATATTCTTTGGCATTGCCTTTCTTTGAAACTAGAATGAAAACCAACCTTTTCCAGTGCTGTGGCCACTGCTAAGCTTTCTAAATTCACTGGCATATTAAGTGCAACACTTTCACAACATCATCTTTTAGGGTTTGAGATAGCTCAACTGGAATTCCATCACCCCACTAGCTTTGTTCATGGTGATGCTTTCTAAGGCCCATTTGACTTCACATTCCAAGATGTTTGCCTCTGGGTGAATGATCACACCATCGTGGTTATCTGGGTCATGAAGATCCTTTTTGTATAATTCTTCTGTGTATTCTTTCCACCTCTTTTTAATATCTTCTGCTTCTGCTAGGTCCATACCATTTCTGTCCTTTATTGTGCTCATCTTTGCATGAAATATTCCCCTGGTATCTCCAATTTTCTTGAAGAGATCTCTAGTCTTTCCTATTGTATTATTTTTCTCAATTTCTTTGCATTGATCACTGAGGAAGGCTTTCTTCTCTCTCCTTGTTATCTTTTGAACTCTGTATTCAAATAGGTATACCTTTCCATTTCTCCTTTGCCTTTAGCTTCTCTTCTTTTCTCAGTTATTTGTAAGACCTCGTCAGACAACCATTTTGCCTTTTTGGATTTCTTTTTCCTGGGGATGGTCTTGATCACTGCCCCTTGTACAATGTCATGAACCTCTGTCCATAGTTCTTCAGGCACTCTGTCTATCAGATCTAATCTATTTGTCACTTTCACTGTGTAATCGTAAGGGATTTAATTTAGATTATACCTGAATGATCTAGTGGTTTTCCCTACTTTATTCAGTTTAAGTCTGAATTTGGCAATAAGGAGTTCATGATCTGGGCCACAGTCAGTTCCCAGTCTTGTTTTGCTGACTGTATAGAGCTTCTCCATCTTTGGCTGCAAAGAATATAATCAATCTGATTTCAATATTGACCATCTGGTGATATCCATGTGTAGAGTTTTCTCTTTTGTTGTTGGAAGAGGGTGTTTGCTAATGTACTGTGTTAGATAGTGAAAAGTACTACAGGACAAACAAATGAGAGACATGAGTGGAAAATGATAGAGGTGATATATACAAAGCTATTATACACATAGGCATCATAAAAGGCCTCTTATGATAAGGAAGTATTTCGCCAATGACTTCAAGAGAATGACAGAATCATGTAGTTATTCAAAGTATATCATTTCAAGCAAGGAAACAAGTACAAAGGCAGTGAAGGAGAGCAAGTTAGGTGGGAAAAATAATAGGATGTTTGGTAAGTACAATCATTATCTCACTTTATTTTACCTTTCTGGGTGCCAAAGTTTTCAGTTAATTCTGGTGAGTGCTGATGAAAGTCAGTAGATTTAGCAATGACAAAAATCAGTGGGTACTTGAGCCCAACACCATGAACTCAAGGGAGTTATTTACACAGATGTGGAGGTAATCTTTACATCTTTAATCTCTAGTCAGGTGAATGCTGAACCACCTATATATAAAACTTGGGAAAGTGAACAAACTTATTTGAGTGGAAGCAGAACTGAACATGACTTCTTTCAGTGGAGGCAAGGATCAAAAGAATCAGGATTTTAAAATCTTTAAGTTGTAAGTAGAATTGTTTAGCATAAAATGGGTATGTTATAGTGTACCATGTTATCACTTGGCATAAAAAGAAGAGGTGAAATTATAATTTTGGTAATAAAAGTCACAGAATATTTTACAGATAAAAGTAATAAAAATGAGATAGGCCTAGGACCTTCCATTTGAAATAGCAGTATGAATGGAATGGATATTTTTATGTTGGCAATAAGTTTGCCTTAAATCCCAAAAGAAGCATTGTCAAATTATGATGAAATCTGAAACAGAATTCCTTACATCAAGGTGGAAATGTTAGAATGCTTTGATTTTTAACAGGCTTTCCATAGAAATAGTTTATTAAATATTCTTCACATTAGTTAAGGCACTTTTAGTAAAAGATTTCACATTTGCAGTTTTTAAATACTTTTTCTTATACATTAACATACCAAGATATTTTCTTGAAATTTTATCTTCTCTAAAAGTCCTTTTTGAGACATGCTTTCCTAGACAATTTACTCATAGACATACTTATGACTCTCAGATAAAACACATTTCATATAATAGGAATAGATAAAAGAGAAACAATGTCCAGTTTTGTACCTCCAAATTAGGCACTTGAAGTTCATGTCAAATCCAACAAAGTTATCTCACAGCATCTTTAATTTGCCAGTATAAACTTGTGGAAGGAAAGTAAAGATATGCAAGTCATCTTTGATCACACTTAACCTGTGACAAGGAGCCATGTTAGATGTTTTTCCTGGATTCTCCTCTCCCCTTCTATCTCTATATAATACCCATGAGCTATATAGTAACACTGAACCAATGTCCTAGATCACTTGAACCCAAACTACCCCACTTATAGGGAAATCTTCCTTTTCAATGTTGAGGGATTCTCATAATATGGATATGTCTTCATTCTATTTACAGTCTCAGTTTCTTCCTGTTTATTGGTTATCTTGCACTCTCAAATGGGATGCAGTTTAAACAATGAATTATATACTCAGCCAACTTATAAAAAACCCTATCCCAAATCCCTTGGCCTTCAAATGAGAACCAATTCCTTGGTGCCCAGAGGGGTAATGACAAAGAAAGAACTATATTTGTTGACATTACATGGTGATTCCAGATCATAGTTCACAACTTTGTTGCACCAAGGGGACTGCATAACTGAGTGAAGCTATGATCCATGTCATACAGAGCCACTCCAGATGAATGAGTCATAGTGGAGAGTTATGACAAAATGTGGAAAATAAGCCCCCCAGTTCAGAAGATGTCCAATATGCTACTGCGGAAGAGTTGAAGGCAGTAACTAATAGAAAAAAAAAAAATGAAGAGGCTGGGTCATAACTGAAACTATGCTCAGTTGTGGATGTGCCTGGTGGTGAAAGTGAAGTCTGATGCTGTAAAGAACAATATTGTATAGGAACTTGGAATGTTACGTCCATGAATCAAAGTAAATTAGACATGGCCAAGCAGGAGATGGCAATATTGAACACTGACATCTTAGGAATCAGTGAACTAAAATGAATGAGAATGGGCAAATTTAATTCATATGACTATTGTATCTACAACTGTGGGCAAGAAGAAATGGAGTAGCCCACATAGTCAACAAGAGACTTCAAAATGTGGTACCTGGGTTCAACCTCAAAAACAGCAAAATTATTTCACTTCATTTCCAAGGTAAACCATTCAACATCACATAATCAAAGTCTGTGTCCAACTGCTGATGCCCAAGAAGCTGAAGTTGACCCATTTTATGAAGATCTACAACACCTTCTAGAGCTAGCAATAAAAAATAAAAAAAAAGATGTTCTTTTCACCTCAGGAGATTGGAATGCACAAGTAAGAAGTCAAGAGAAACCCAGAAGTTTACCAGGCAAGTTTGTCCTGGGAGTACAAAATGAAGCAGGGCAAAGGCTAACAGAGTACTGTCAAGAGTCATAGCAAACACCCTCTTCCAACAACACAAGAGACGACTTTACACATGGACACCACCTAATGGTCAATACCAGAATCAGATTGGTCATATTCTTTGCAGCCAAAGATTAGTCAGCAAAAACAATACCTTAAACTGACTATGAGTCAGATCATGAACCTCTTGTGGCAAAATTCAGTCTTAACTTGGGGAAAGTAGGGAAAACTACTAGGCCATTCATGTATGACCTAAATCAAATTATTTATGATTATAGGGTGGAGCTAACCAACAAATTCTAAGGATTAGACCTGGTAGAGTGCCCAAAGAACTATAGACAGAGGTTTGTAATATTGTACAGGAGGCATTGATCAAAACTATCCCAAAGAAAAGGAAATGCCAGAAACAAATGGATCATCTGAGGTGGCTTTACAAAGAGCTGAGGGAAGAAGAGAAGCAAAAGGCAAGGAAGAAAGGGAAAGATATATCCAACTGAATGTAGAGTTCCAGAGACTAACAAGGAAAGATAAAAAGTGTTTCTTAAATGAACAATGCAAAGAAAAAGAGGAATTCAAGAGAATGAGAGGAATAGAGATATCTTCAAGAAAATTGGAAATATCAAAGGAACATTTCATGCAAGGATGGGCATGATAAAGGACAGAAATAATAGTGATTTAATAGAAACAGAAGTGATTAAGAAAAGGTGCCAAGAATACAAAGAACTGTACAAAAAAAAGTCTTAATGACCCGAATAATCACGATGATGTGGTCACTCACCTAGAGCCAGACATCTTAGAGTGTGGACTCAAGCTGGAACTTAGGAAGCATTACTATGAACAAAGCAAGTAGAGGGGATGAATTTCAGCTAAGCTGTTTAAAATACTAAAAGATGATACTGTTAATTTGCTGCACTCAATATGTCAGCAAATTTGGAAAACTCAGCGGTGGCCACAGGACTGGAAAAGGTCAATTTTCATTCCAATCCCAAAGCCAGGAATGCCAAAGACTGTTCAAATTACCATACACTTGAACTCATTTCACATGCTATCAAGGTAATGTTCAAAATTCTTCAAGTTAGACTTTAGCAGCACGTGAACCAAAAACTTCCAGATGCACAATCTGGGTTTAGAAAAGATGGAAACCTGAGATCTAATTGCTGACATTCATCACATCATGGAGAAAGCGAGGAGATGCCACAAAAATGTGTGCTTCTGCTTCACTGACCACACCAGAGCCTTTGTTTGGATCACAACAAACTGTGGAAAGCTCTCCAAGTGATCGGATTACCAAACCACCTTACCTGTCTCCTGAGAAACCAATATGTGGGATAAGAAGCAACAATTAGAACCAGACACGGAACAACTGACTGATTCAAAATTGAGAAAAGTGTACAACAAGGCTATATGTTGTCATTCTGCTTATTTAAAACTTATATGCAGAGTACATTGTGCAAGATGCCTTGCTGATGAATCAAAAGCTGGAGTCAAGACTGTTGGGGGAAATATCAACAACTTCATATATGCAGGTGATAACACTCTAATGGGAGAACATGAAGAGGAGCTAGAGAGTCACTTGATGAGGGGGAAACAAGAGAGTGAAAAAGCTGGTCTTAAACTCAACATTCAAAAACTGAAGATTATGGCATGAAATCCCACCACTTCATAGCAAATAGAAAGGGGAAAAGTGGAAGCAGTGACGATTTTATTTTCTTGGGCTCCAAAATCACTGCAAATGGTGACTGCAGTCATGTCATTAAAAGACACTTTCTCTTGAAAGAAAAGCTATGACAAACTTAGACAGCATATTAAAAAGCAGAGACATTACTTTGCCAACAAAGGTCAAAGGATTAGATCTGGTAGACACAGTGCCTGGAGAACTAAGGGTGAAGGTTCACAACACTGGAGGCAGTAACAAAAAGCATCACCAAGATAAAGATATGCAAGAAGATAAAATGGTTGTCTGAGGAGGCTTTACAAATAACAGAAAGGAAGAGAAGTGAAAGGCAAAGGAGAAAAGGAAAAATATTCCCATCTGAATGCAGAGTTCCAAAGAACAGCAACAAGAGATAACAAGCTTTCTTAAGTGAACAATGCAAAAAAATAGAAGAAAAGAATAGAATGGGAAAGACACTAGAGATATCTTCAAGAAAATTACAGATCAGTATTAGGGACTATTTCACACAAAGATGGACACACTAAAGGACAGAAACAATATGGGCATAACAGAGGCAAAAGATACTAAGAAGAGGTAGAAAAAATATACAGAAGAATTATCCAGAAAAGGTCTTAATGACCTGCATAACCATGATGGTGTGATCATTGATCTAGAGCCAGACATCGTGAAGTGTGAAGTCAAGTGGGGCTCGGGAGGCATTACTACAAGCAATGTTAGGGGAGGTGATGGAATCACAGCTGAACTATTTCAACTTGTAAAAGATGATGCTGTGAAAGTGCTTCACCAATATGCCAGCAAATTAGGAAAACTCAGCAGTTGACACTGGACTGGAATAGATCAGTTTTCATTTCAATCCCAAAGAAACGCAATGACAAAAAATGCTAAAACTACTGCACAACTGCACTTATTTCACATGCTAGCAAAATATTGCTCAAAAATCCTTCCAGCTAGGCTTCAACAGTATATGGACTAAGAACTTCCAGATGTAAAAACTGCATTTAGAAAAGGCAGAGGAACCAGAAATCAAAGTACCAAGATCTGTTGGACCAGAGAAAAAGCAAGGGAATTCCAGAAAAGCACCTATTTCTCCTACATTGGCATCGCTAAAGCATCTGGCTGTGTGGATCACAACAAACTGTGGAAAATTCTACAAGAGATGAGAATTCAAAATCACTTTACCTGCCTCCTGATGAACTTGTATACAGGTGAAGAAGCAACAGTTATGATGCATATGGAACAATGAACTGGTTCCAAACTGGGAAAGTAGTATGACGCTATATATTGCAACCCTACTTAAGTAACTTCTATGCAGAGTGTATTAAGCAAAATGCCAGGCTGAATGAAGCTTAAGCTAGAATCAAGATTCCTGGGAGAAATATCAATAACCTCAGATATGCAGATGACACCACCTTTATGGCAAAAAGCAAAGGGGCACTAAAGAAAGAGCCTCTAATTGAAACATGTTAATTATCATATGTGAAATCAATCGCCAGCCCAGGTTTGATGCTCGGGGCTGGTGTACCGGGATGACCCAGGGAAAGGGAATCGGGAGGGAGGAGGGAGGGGGATTCTGGAAGGGGAACATGTGTATACCCATGGCAGATTCATGTCAATGTATGCCAAAACCAATACAATAAAGTAAAGAAAAAAAAATTTTTTTTTAAAAGAAAGAAAGAGCCTCTTGGTGAAGGTGAAAGAGGAGCCTGAAAAAGCTGGCTGAAAACTCAACTTCCAAAAACCTAAGATCATGGAAATTGGTCTCATCACTTTATGGCAGATAGATGGGGGAAAAGTACAAACAGTGACAGATTTCATTTTCTGGGGTTCCAAAATCACTGCGACACTACACATGGACATCGCCAGATGGTCAACACTAAAATCAGACTGATTATAGTCCTTGTAGCCAAAGATGGAAAAGCTCTATACAGTCAGCAAAAACAAGACCAGGAGCTGACTATGGCCCAGATCATGAACTCCTTATTGCAAAACTCAGACTTAAATAGAAGAAAGTAGGGAAAACTACTAGACCATTCAGGAATGGCCTAAATCAAAATGACTGCTTTTGGACATCATACCCCAATTTCAGGTGCATGAAAAGATGTCTCCCTGCAGTTTCAAAGCTGTGTAAATGCCTTCCTAGGATACAATGTGCTATCCACAAATGTTGACTTCTGTACGTGTTTTTACCAAGATCAGCTAAAACGGTACTGTCAGAGGACTTCCAATCAAGAAATAGCAAGGAGTGTATTTCTCTCAGAAAATACAAGTACTTGATGAGACTTCTGGTCATAAAGAAGGGGAAAATGCCACCCTGTGCCTTTCCATCAGGTTGGAGACTACAATTATTCCAGAATCTTTAGGTGAAAATGCTGTTTCTCTTCAAGCCCCGAGTTCTAGGTTCAGAGAACACTTTCCACACAGCGTCAGACCTGTGCGGAAACACTCTTAGAATACACTGCAGTCATAAGGAAGAGGAATGTGAACCCATGTACATTTCTCTCAGGCTTAAGACTGCAAGCACCCTGCAGTCACCTGGAAAATGCTTCTTCTACCATTACAGTACAAATCTCATGTTAACAAATAAAGTTAGAAAGCTGTGTAAGAGAGCACAGAGTTCAATGTAAAGAGTTCAATGGGGAGTGTTCTGAGAATTCAGTGGGGAATACTCCATGAGTGTTAAGTGCCATACCCATTGTCAGCTTAATTCTGTGAAACTGGACTGGGTGAAGACTTCCCAGTAAGATACAGCAAGCAGCGTGTTCCTTTCAGAAAACTCAAATAACGGTCAAAAGTTGTTGTCATACTGCAGAGAAAAATGACCAAGTGTGTTTTTTCCTGGATCATTTAAGACTACAAATATTCAGTTTTCACAAGAGGAATATATTGATTTTGCCATATTGCCTGGATTTCCAGCTTCAAGAAAGCATGTTTCCCTGCACATTTAGAGCTGTGTAAAGACACTCCTTGGAGTACAGACACTGAACCATCCACGTAGCGAAGATAACCAGTGGAAAGAGCTCTGTGAATGTACAGGGAAAGCCTGTTTTTAACTTAATTATCTGAAACATACTGTCAAATGACCTCACAGAAAGGAATGGCAGCCGCCTGTTTCATGAGAAGTGAATTTCTTAAGTCGTGTGTGACTCTTTGCAATTCCATAGACTGTAGCTTATCAGGCTCCGCCATCCTTGGAATTTTCCAGGCAAGAATACTAGAGTGGGTTGCCATTTCCTACTCCAGGTGATCTTCCCAACCCGGGGACTGAACCCAGGTCTTCCACATTGCAGCCACACGCTTAACACTCTGAGCGACCAGAGAAGCCAACCAAATTCACCATAAAGTCAGCTACTTAACCAAAGCTGTTCTGGCATTCAAGAGTAGAATGAGCCAGTTGTGTTCTTCCAGCAGGTTGGATGTAGCAACTACACAGGTTTCACAAGGGGAAATGACTGCTTTTGGACGTCATACGCCAATTCCAGGTTCACAAAAGATATCTCCCTGCAGTGTCAAAGCTGGGTAAACGCATTCCTAGGACAAAGTGCTATCTGTGAATGTGGATTTCTGTATCTGTTTTTACCTTGATTAGCAAAAACTGTACTGTCAAAGGGCTTCCCATCAAGAAATGGCAAGCAGTATGTTTCTCTCAGAAAAGACAAATTCTTGGTGACACCTGAGGTATGAAAGTTGGGAAAAATGCCCCGTGTGCTCTTCCATCATGTGGGAGAGTCCAAGTGTATCAGGTTTGTTTGACAAAATGCAGCTTTCTCTTTAGGCCCCAAGTTCTAGGTTCAGAGAAACATTTCCCCACAGCTTCAGAGCTGTACAAAGACACTCCTAGAACACACTGTACCATTCCCTTAGAAGAGAGTTCAGGGAAGCATGTTCTGTGAGAGCTTCTGCCGTACCTGTTGTTACCCTGAGAGGGCGATATTACACTGCCAGAAGACTGTAGCAAGACTAAGCAAGCGCTTCTGCCTTCAGAAAACAGATACTTCAGCAAAGCTGCGGTCATAAAGAAGAGCAATAAAACCGTGTGCATTTCTTTCAGGCTTAAGACTGTAACCACCCTGAAGTCAGATGAAGAAATGCTGCTTCTGCCATTTAGGCTCCAAGTGCCATGTGAACATAAACAAAAGTCCCTGCAGTTAGGAAGCTGTGAAAAAGAGCGCAAGGACAGATTACAGCATTCTGTGAGTAAAGAGTTCAGAGGGGAGTGTTGTGAGAGTTGAGTGGGGAGCGTTCTGAGAGTGTTGACTGCCATACCTGTTGTCAGCAGCCTAATTCGGTGACACTGGACTGGGTGATGACTTCCCTGGAAGACATGGCAAGCAGCATGTTCCTTGCAGGTAACTCAACTAATGGACCAAAGCTGTACTCAAAATGCACAGGCAAGTGACCCAGTGTGTTTATTCCTTGCTGCTTGCCGACAACTACTACCCAGCTTACACATGAGGAATATACTGATTTTTCCATATTACCTGGATTTTCAGCTTCAAGATAGCACAATTTCCTGCACATTTAGAGCTGTGTCAAGACACTCCTAGTGTACAGACACTCTACTGTTTGCAAAGCAAAGTTACCCATTGAGAGTGCTCAGGGAATGTGGACGGCAAAGACTGCTTTGCCATGGTGTCCTGTAAAGTACCATCAGGAACCTTCACAGCAAGAAGTGGCAAGCCACCTGCTTCATGAGAAGTGAACTTGCTCAGTCATGTTTGACTCATTGCAATTCCATGGACTGTAGATTACTAAGCTCCTCTGCCCATTGAACTTTCCAGCAAGAGTACTGGAGTGGGGGTGTCCATTTCCTTCTCCAGGGGATCTTCCAAACCAGGGAATTGAATCCAGATCTCCCACACTGCTGGCAGACACTTCACTCTCTGAGTCACCACAGCAGCTTGCCAGATTCATTGAAAAATCAGCTACTTAGACAAAGCTGTTCTGGAATTCAACAGTAGAATGAGCCTGTCATGCTTTTCCAGCAGATTGGATGCTGCAAATACACAGGTTTCACAGGGGAACTGACTGCTTTTGCACATCAGACCCCAAGTCCCGGTGCATAAAAAGATGTTTCCCTGCAGTTTCAAAGCTGGGCAAATGCATTCCTAGGACCCAACGTACTATCTGTGAATATGGACTTCTGTATTTGTTTTAACACTGATCATCTAAACCTGTATAGACAGAGGACTTTCCGTAAAGAACACTGTACTGTTTTGCAGCAAAATCACCTGTCAACAGTGCTCACTGAATATGGAGGGCAAAGCCTGCTTTACCCTCTTTTAGTGAAAAGTACCATCAGGAGACCTTGCAGCATGAAGTGGCAAGCTACCTGCTTCATGAGTGGTGAATTCACTCAGTCATGTTTGACTCTTTGCAATTCGATGGACTGTAGCTTACCAGGCTCCTCTGTCCATCGAATTTTCTATGCGAGAGTACTGGTGTGGATTTGTCATTTCTTTCTCCAGGGGTTCTTCCTGATCTCCGGGGATCAAACACAGGTCTCCCACATTGCAGCAGATGCTTTACCCTCTTAGCCACCATGGAAGCCCACCAGATTCATTGAAAAGTCAGCTACTTAACAAAAGCTGTTCTAGAGTTCAAGAGTAGAATGAGCCTGTTGTGCTTTTACAGCTGCTTGGATGCTGCAACTACACAGGTTTCACGAGGGGAAATGACTGCTTTTGCATGTCAGATCCCAAATCCCAGTGCACAAAAAGACATCTCCCTATGGTTTCAAAGTCATATAAATGCATTCCCAGGACACAATGTGTGATCCGTGAATGCTGACTTCTATATGTGTGTTTACCCTGCTAGATCAAACTGTACTCAGACCACTTCCCGTGAAGAAACACCCAGCTGCATGTTTCTCTCAGAAAACACCAGAACTTGAAAAGACTTGTTGTCCTAAGGACGGGAAATATGATCCCATGTGTTTCTCCTTCAAATTGGAAACTGTAAGTATTCCTGGTTCCTTAGGCGAAAATGCTGCTTTCTCTTCAGGCCCCGAGTTCTAGGTTCAGAGAAACATTTCCACACAGCTTCAGAGCTGAGTAAAGACACTCCTGGAACACACTATACCATTCCCTTAGAAAAGAGTTCAGGGAAGAGTGTTCTGTGAGAGCTTCTGCCACACCTGTTGTTACCCTGAGGAGGAGAAATTACTCTGTCGGCTGACTTTGTAGCATGAATAAGCAAGTACCTGTGCTTTCAGAAAACGTAGACACTTAAGCAAAGCTGTGGTCGGAAGGAAGAGGAAAATGAACCTGTGCGCATGTCTTTCAGGCTCAAGACTGCAACCACCCTGCCGTCTCAGGAAGAAATGCTGCTTCTGCCATTTAGGCTCCCAATCCCCTGAGAATATAAACAAATGTCCCTGGAGTTAGTAGGAGAGCCCAAGGACAGATTTCAGCATTCCAGGAGTAAAGAGTTCAGTGGGGAGTGTTCTGGGACTGTTGACCACCATACCTGTTGTCCGCAGCCTAATTCGGTGAAACTGGACTGGGTGATGACTTCCCCATAAGAAGTGGCAAGCAGCATGTTCCTTCTGGGTAACTCAAATAACGGACCAAAGCTGTTCTCATAGTGCACAGTCAAGTGACTCAGTGTGTTTCTTCCTAGCTGCTTGCAAGTTGCTACAATCCCACTTTCACAGGAGGAATATACTGATTTTCTATATTACCTGGATTTCAAGACAACACATTTCCCTGCACATAGAGCTGTGTCAAGACTGTCCTAGTATACAGACACTGTATCATTTGCACACAAAGATACCCATCGAGACTGCTCAGTGAATGTGGAGGGCGAACCCTGCTTTACCCAGTTGAGGGTCAAAGCACCATCAGGAGACCTCGCAGCAAGAAGTGGCAAGCCACCTGCTTCACGAGAAGTGAAATTTGTTCAGTCATGTTTGACTCGTTGCTATTCCATGGACTGAAGCTTACCAGGCTCCTTTGTCCATCGAATGTTCCAGGCAAGAGTACTAGAGTGGGGTTGCCATTTCCTTCTCCAGGGGAACTTCCCGACCCAGGGATCGAAGCTGGGTCTCCCACATTGCAAGCAGACACTTTACCCAATGAGCCACCAGGGAAGTCCACAGGATTCATTGAAGAGTCACCTACTTAACCAAAGCTGTTCTGGAATTCAACAATAGAATGGGCCTATTGTGCTTTTCTAGCAGGTTAGATGCTGCAAATACACAGGTTTCACAGGGGGAAATGACTACTTTTGCATGGCAGATCCCAGATCCCAGTACACAAGAAGACTTCTCCCTGCAGTTTCAAAGCTGTGTAATTGCATTCCTAGGACACAATGTGCCATCTGTAAATCTGGATTTTTGTATCTGTTTTAACCCTGATCAGCTAAACCTGTTCAATCAGAGGACTTCCCTTTAAGAATTGGTTAAGTGGCATGTTTCTCCCGGGAAACACAAGTACTTGATGAGACTTGCAGTCCTAAAGAGGAAGGAATGCCATGTGCGCTCTTCCATCAGGTTGGACGTGGCAAGTCTTCCGTGTTCATTAGGTGAAATGCTGGTTTGTCTTAAGGCCCTGAGTTCTAGGTTCAAAGAAATGTTTCCCCACAGCTTCAGAGCTGTGCAAAGAAACTCCTGGAACACACTCTAACATTCCCTTTGAAAAGAGTTAAGGGACGATTGTTCTGTAAGAAATTTTGCCATACCTGTTGCTACCCTGAGTGTACTGACGCCAGGTGAAACACAGCCAACGACTAGAAAATCCCCCACACCAAGACAATCCAAGCTTTTTATCAGTTGATCTGCCCCTGATATCAGAATCAATTTGAACACTATTTGGTCTATAATTTAGGGATAAAACTATGACTAAAGGAGAGATGACTTGTCTGTAGGATGGCCATGATATTCTGTAGAACCAGAGAAAACTGGTTAAAATAATTTTTTTTCTTGGAAACTGTAAAGCAGGTTCTTTTTGCACATGCAGTTAAAAACAACTAGCTTGTTAAAAAGGCCTGCCTGGGTAAAGATTAAAGTTAACCCTTTCCATGGCCTTGCAAAACACTGCCCACTTTGTCTTGTCAGACGAGTGTATGCTCCTCGATTCTGTCTCATCACAACAAAGATTTGGAGTGACAGATGTTAAAGCCCTCGGAGCGTTACAGCTCTCGGGTCTTGGACAGTGTTATAGCTCTTAGACAAATCAGTGTTACAGCTCTATTTTGTTTAGAAAATGGCAGGATAATCCATCCTCCAGGCATGAGGGCATGCCAACCCAAAGACTGGAACCAGCACAGAGGTGGGGGGGGGGGGGGGGGGGGGGGGGAGACCGGGGGTGGGGGGGGGGGGGGGGAGAAGGGGGAGAGAGAGAGCGTGCAAGAGCCCTTTGGCTCCTCTTTTTATGTTTTCTCCTTCCCCTGGGCCTGCCCTATGTAAATTGGGCTAGCCGGGAGTGCTGTTTGGTCTACCTGAGGTCCTCACTCAGGTCCTCGGACCTTCCTTTGACCTTCCTTTGTTCTATTTTCATGGGCTTTTCCCTTCCTTGTCTTTTAGCCACCGCCATTTTGGACTCCTGTTTCCTATTCTAACTACTTAACAGCCTGAGACCTTAGTCTTGAGCAAATGAGAACTTCAAGCCAAAAAAAGAAAAAAAAGGGTCAAAAAGATATTTTTAAATCTCAGGCAGAAAACTAGGAGATCTCTGTCTGTCTGGATTTATGTATGTCTCAGTGTATGTCTTCTGTTTTTTGATAATATTGCTGAATTTTTAAATGAGTTATTATTTAATTGGCATAAAGAAAAGTAAGCACTTACAAATCAAACATTTCTAAATACAAGAAAAAAAATTGCCTAAATAAATTTCAGATTCACATGAACCGAAAAATAGTCAATATTAAATATCTAGTATTAATGTTTGTTTGCTAATCTAATATAGACATGTCTAAGAGTCATTAACATTAAGCATAAAGTTTTCATAGTGCCTAGGTTTACTATAAGCTAATATTGCTATATTACAAGTTACAAGTTTGTCAACAAGGAAAGTGCCTCTAGAAAAAAAATAATAATAAAAACTCCTAAAAATATGAATGTGATATGAGCTTTTAGATAAACTATTAAAATAATTGTACTTAGAATTGTCCATCTAAAATAGTCTCTCCAGATTTTGGTAACCTGAATTTCTATCGTTGTGCTAAACTAAGTGATGAAAATGTATTGAATATCTAGGTCATTTCCATATAAATAACATTCTAAAACATTCACTGATTAACACTACCTTCCTCTTACAAAGAAACTAAAGAGACTTATACTATTAATGAATAGTATTTGGTGCCATCCTGAGATGTTCTCTATACAAAAGCCAATGTTTTTTCTAGAAATTGTCACTGGTGTTTATGTTCACCAATCTATAGGATGTTAATATAAAGGTAGGTTCTTGGTTGCTTAAGGAAAGTAGGATGCCTGTCTTGTTAATACAAAGGTATGCGGAATGAAATTGCATTTTATGAAGGGAAAAAGAAGTAGTTCTGACTTACAGGTGGCTGTTTCAGGATAGGAGAACAAAGGAATGGGTACAGAAAGGGATAAGGAGGCTTTATGAAAGTGGACCCTTAGAAAATTGTTTTGTGCATAATAAAAGTTTTCTTGAGATGTTGAACTGCCTTTGATAATGGATTTTAAATAACTTTCCCTCTAAAGTGTTCTGTTCTATGTTTACCTTTGAAATCTTCTCTTAACTTTGGCTAAGTGGATAACTATTGCTTCACAGTGACTTATATGACCCTACCTGACTGTTATAAACCCTTTTGATATTTATCAACAAACCTTCCTAAATGACTTGTAGCTAACTTTGGGATGCTCCAGAAGGCCCCTGAGACATCCCAAAGAGAGATAGCAAGCAACCTGAGTTCATTTGACATGTTAAATTACATGGGAAGTATTGTTAGAAGGAGTGATGAATCTTCTCAGGTTATAATGTATGGTTGATGTTACTTATATAGATATCCTGGAAATTATGTAAAATTCATGAAAATCTGATATGACCTGGTAAACTGTTGTCAGTTATAATTCTGGTTATAATGTTAAAGTGTTACAAGTCTCAGTAATGATGAGGTTACCTTGTCAATTGCAATTTAATCAGATTTTAAACATGCCTTCTATGGTTTCACTCTGATACCTTTGAAAAAATACTGCTACTTCAAGATTTATGGAAAATACTTTTCTAAGGTTAATGGATAAACACATTTTTTTGTTTGTTATCTGGTAAGCTGGTACTGTTGCAGGAAGGGGGACCCCTTCCAGGGCCCAAAACTGGGCTCTTGTCTAACACTTGGAAATGAATTGTCTGAGGAGACACATGTGCTGACAAAGCAAGAGATTTTATTGGGAAAGGGCACCCAGGTGGAGAGCAATAGGGTAAGGGAACCCAGGAGAACAGCTCTGCCACATGGATTACAGTCTCAGGTTTTATGGCGATGGGATTAATTTCCGGGTTGTCTTTAGCCAATCATTCTGACTCAAAGTCCTTCCTGGTGGTACACACCTCCTTCAGCCAGATGGATGCCAGAGAGAAGGATTCTGGGAGGTGGTCAGACATGTGGTATCTCCTTTTGACCTTTCCCGAACTCGTCTGGTTGGTGGTGGCTTATTAGTTCCATGTTCCTTACCAGGACCTCCTGTCATAAAACAACTCATGCAAATAGTTACCATGGTGCCTGGCCAGGGTGGGCGGTTTCAATCAGTGTGCTTCCCCTAACAGTACCAGACTGGAATTTATCCTCTAAGTTAAGAGAACAAAGTTTTCTTAGAATGAAACTTTTGATAACAGATTAAGAATTTCTTTGCCTTTCAGTGATTTATATTTGTTTTTAAAGTCTTTTGTTACTTTGGTAATTTAAATGAGCTATATTTATGCTTATGGTACATGTAGACAAAGCTCATTGTGCTTCTACAAATATTACCCATCACGGTTAGACTTTTGCTATCCTGATGGCCTTAAAACATGATGATAGTCTGCTCCTAAATCAGGGAATCAGAAATGGGTGAACAATACCTATAAATCACAGGGTCAGGGCTATGGTAAATCCAAGACAGCTGCTTGGCTTTTCCTGGCTCCCTGACAAACCTCGTTTTTATTTAATAGGTTAAAGCCTTCTGGCTACAGCATTAATGCCCTCTCTATGACAAAAAAATTATATTTCACTTAACATTAAATTCTAGCTTTGCTAATTAAGGTCTGTGTTTATGATGACTCACTTTTGAGATAGTCCCTTGTTGTTATGGTATATTGCTAAAAGATTTAATTAAGTTATTAAAAAGGACGCTCTAAGGTTGTTTATAAAGCTTATCTTAGTAACCAATTTTTGGATAAACTTCAGATGTTCCATGATGTACAACCAGGAGATTAACACCTGGCTATAATCATTTAAGTCATATGACAGGTATACTCCGCTATACCTAATGAAAGTTCTTGACTTAAATTCTTGCTTGTGACCTTACTAATAACCACTATCTATATTATTTTCCATGTCACTTGTTTCAGAAGATTGTTTCTTACATTACCAAATGTGTGACTGAGCCTTTGATAAAATACTGAAATGCAGTTCCATATGAGATCAATGATCGTAATAAAGTAACTCTAGATATGGGAAAAAGCAACAAGAGGAAATATTTTCCTGAACCAAAAAACTAGTAAGGCAGGTATGGTCCAGAGACTTATGCTACTTGCAAGTCCTGGTCTAGTAATAGCACATTGCGTGATCTGTCAATAGAATCTTCATTAGACCTTGGAATGAGCCTTCCCAGTACTGCTAGACACAATGGCCATGAAATGCCCCAAAGCAGGTCAGATATGTGGCTATGAAGGGTCCCTGCAGACTAGAAGTTGGCACTTGCCAGCTGCCTCTACAATGATTAAATCATGACCACTGCAACCTGCTGACCTTCAACACCCCTTGAAAGGAGTTCAGGGTGAAGGTCAGAAATAAGGCACTCTGTGCTCTGGGAGAAACTCAGAACAGGCCTTCAGGTAGTCAGATGCTTTGAGGTAAAGATTTTATGGGCCCAAATTCTTGCCTCTTCTCATACCTGGAGAAACACTAACATCATGAACCAATGTCTAGTCCTGGTTCTCCTGGCTAGCTCCTCAGCAGCTTTTTTACTTCTAGTAATCTTTGGGCCATGTATCTTTTAACTTTCTTGTGAAGTCTGTTTCTTCTAGAATATAGCAAATCTCCATATGGTAGCACGACAAGAATATTCCCTGGCCAACACCCAGACAATGCTGAAACAAGCTGCCTTATCATTCCATGGACTCTCATCTCCCTCCATAAATCACTCTGACAAAGAGCAGGCAAAGAGAACCCAGAGCCCCATGATGCTCCTGTACAGCCTGAAGAAGCCAGAGAGGTCATCATCCCTTTTCCCTTGAGACTAGGTTCCCAAAGGCTTGAGCAGGGTACCAAAGGGGGCCAAGGAATTGACACTAAAAATAGAGAGAGGAATGTGGTGATCCAAGGACAAAAGAGCAGATAAAACCAAGGAGGGTCTTGGAAGGCAGGAATGGAAAAACCAGACCCTTATCATCCTTCCCTCCCCCAGACTTTAACTATTAATGGATTTCAGGTCCTTCTGAGCAGTATAACCTATTTCCCCTCCTACCCCACACAGAGAGACAGTATTTTCCTTACTCTTCCCCACCCAGTATATGTGCTTCATCCAATCAGCAAATGACCCACAAGACTCCTTCCCCGATCCTTGTACCCTGGGTATAAAAGTGGACTAAGGACCCCTGTTCAATGTCAATTCTCCCTTGAGCTGGCCTGCAGTTCTAACAGCAACGCCCACTCTAATAAACTTTATTCTCCTCTCATTCTGCCTCACGTCTGGAAATTCTTCTCCAACCCACTCACGGACTACAACAAGAACCTAGAAGAGTAGAGGGAAAGTTGTTTCTCCTTCCATACACATGCAGTGGGATACTGCTCAGCAATAAAAAGGAATGAGCCATCAATCAATGGAAATGTTACTGAGTCCAAGCTCACTCTGCTCACCACCCAACAGGCCAGTGAATCTGAGAGATGAGATGTTGAGGCAAAGAAGACTTTTAATAGGGGAGTCAGCAGATGGAGAAGATGGCAGGCTAGTGCCTTAGAATAACCATCTTATTGGGGTCTGGATGTCAGGTTCTTTTATGGATCAGAGAGAAATAAGCAATGAGGAACTAAGGTCAAAAGGCAGAATAGAGAGGGAGATTCAGTGGGGAAGTAAAGTGAAAGGGTTTTCAGTTTCTCTCCAGGAGCTGAACAAAGGCACTTTAGCTTACAGTCAAGCAGAGGGGCAGGGTCCTCCAGGCAAGCCACTGAGTATGATTGCAAGAATAAAAGCACACCAAAGAAAGTTTCCAACATGGAGTCAGATTGGGTTTTCTCTCTGCAACAAAACTCCATTCCACAATCTTGCGGGGGAAAAGTGAGTGAAGATCTTTTTGCTTAGTCAGATGGATCTTTCTGGGAGTATCCACATCTTTGCCAGTGTTTCAAACATTGAGATTTGTCTTCTTTTTGTTCCTCTTTTGAAAAGGGTCTATTTTACACCTGTAGACTTAGAAATACTAAACTTCAAATCTAGGAGACAAGATCTCAAGTTAAGAAATTTAGCACTTTTCTATGTATGGGAAGATACAAGTGTCAGGGCTCACTAAAAATCATTTGCTTGGCATGAACCTCAGCCATTTGGGGCTTATAATCCTGCATTCTGAATTTCCTCAGGGTTCACCATAGAGAGTGACTGGAGTGGCTGCAGTCTCATGACTGCCAGGTGGCAGGTATTCCTGGGATCAAAGGCTCACGTTGAAGGGCTGTAATTACTGATTCCATTCCTCAGGCATTCCCTTTTTGGTGATGAATGACCATTATCTGGGAGACATTACATGATCAACTTTTGTCCCATGGTGCTGAGAGGCTCATTCCAGTTCAGTCAAACATTCTTGATATGCCACTCTGGGTGTTAAATTTTGGACGAGACCGCATCAATAATTTAAATTCTCTGGGCTCTAACTTCAATCCAGGGGACATTTTTCCTTGTTGCTTCTTCACGTACTTACAATCACATACTGCAATTATTTCATGCTACAAATATGATTTTCTCAAAACATTTAGCCTTAGGAGATTTGCTGGAGGCCTAACTGCACATTAGTTACTGCAAGAGACAGCAATCTTACAAATTGAACAGGATATAAGTAATGAAGACAACGACACAGTGCAGCAGAGAGACACAAAACACAGTTTGAAAACAAAGAACAAATTTAAAGAAAAATTAATATAACTAGTTGTAATCCAGCTGAAATTTATTTTAGGCTTAGTTAATCCTGACTGATCATGTACAAAACTCTTTTGGGGTCCATTTTTCACAAACCTTTGAAGACCCTGATGCTGGGAAAGATTGAAGGCAGGCGGAGAAGAGGATGACAAAGGATGAGATGGTTGGGTGGCATCACCTACTTGATGGACATGAGTTTGAGTAAGCTCTGGGAGTTGGTGATGGACAGGGAAGCCTGGCATTCAGTAGTCCACAGGGTCGCAAAGAGTTGTGCACAACTGAGCGATTGAACTGAACTGAACTAGTCAATCCTGACTGATCACGTACAAAACCCTTTTGGGGATCCATTTTTCACAAACCTTTCATCACAACTTGTTCAGTGCAGTTTTAACTTTCAAGCTATAGAGTGTCTGGAAAAGATTCTTTACATTGAATTGGGCCACCACCTACTTGTAGGTGCGTCACTTAGTTTGCTGATATGTTATAAAGAGCATATGCTGAGGCTCAAGGTCTAAGGAAGTCAATGACTCAACTACACATTGTCTTGGCTCGCATATAAGCCATCGTTTTGATATGGAACTGTTGTAACTGCTTTCATAGCCTTCCTGTGAATCTCCTTGATAGTGAAGCCCTTTCTGTAATAGCATCACAATACAAAAGAATCTACAAATGACAAAAGACTTAAAAGTCAAGGTTAAACAACTTATAAATTGATAAAGACGCCTGGACAATACTTATTCCTTAATCACAGTAACCAGAATCTCAGAAGCAAATATAAATCACTTAAAAAAGAAAACTTCTCTGAACAGAGGGGAAAAACCCAAATCCAAGTCTTCAGAAATCCTGATCATGCATAATTCTTTCCAGTATTTCTTTTTCTTCACACCTTTTTCTACTGGAAACACATTTTATTTTCCCTTCAGTTTTTCCCACAATGAGGTACATTTTTTGGCTGACAACTTTATAATAGATGTAATACATTATTTATGTTAAACTTAGGCACAATGGAAGTATTAAACTTAATACATCAATGATTCAAGACATGTCTATATTATTATAATTAGATAACAAACTTAAACATTAATTCCAGGCACTAATTTAATATTAAATATTCCCCAGTTCACATGAACCTGACACTCATTTAACTTACTTTTTCTTGTATTTAATATTGTTTGGTTTGTAAGCACTTATTTTTGTTATTTAAGCCAGTTAAATAGAGCTCCTTTTACATCAACCATGCCAATGTTATTTACATTTATTTAAATATATGTATGCATGTAATATATACATATATATAAAACACACAAATAGTGAGGCCTCAGTTATTAAAGATTTCAGTTCTGAGTCAGGTATAGCAACTCTAATATCTGCACTTCAGAAGGACAGCAGAAATAAGGTTCCAAGGGAGACCAGAGAGGATATTTGCATCTCAAAGATACAGGCAAGTTCTTCCTAATATGATTTTATTTCCCCTTTGTTTATTATTCCCAAGCTTCACAAGATGAACAGGGGAGGTTTTGAGAGTGGTGAAAGGATTTGTGGAAAGACCCTTCTGGTCCTGTAAAGACTCCATTTGTAAACCAATGACAGTTTTGTTTTTCCCTCCTTTCCCAAAATAATTGGGTGGTCTCCCCAGTAAGGACTGACATATCTATCCATCCACTTGGGAAATCTTTCTCCTCCTCTAGCCTAAGGGAGAAAGCCTCTCTGGAGGGCCCAGGGGCAACATCCAGGCTCCCACAAGAAAAAGGCAAGTATAACAGGAAAGATAGGGAAGACTGAGGAATCGCCCCTGTAATCCACTGGCCTGGTCCTCAGAAAGGAGTCAAAAGGAGAGACCCTCACCCATTTCGGCAGCAGCTACTGGGGCCCAGTGAAAGGTGGGACCATTGGAACACACCAGATGTTAACCCTGTCCAAAGTCCCTCAGTTGTTTCCACAGCCACTAGCCTGTTTGCAGAGGGTGTAAGGAGAAAGAAATGAGGAGAAAACCATAGAGGAAGCCTTAAAGGAAGCAGTACCAGATATCTGCACATTACCTTAGTAACCAGAATAAAGCAAAACCTAACCAATCAGAAAGTCACATTAACACGGGTTCCCAGTCAGTCCCATTAGACCAGTGACCTTTCTCCAAAGCACCTTATAAAGGGAGTTTCCCTTCACAGGGACAATACCCCAAATTGGAGCCATAGCCCCCCAGACGGGAGCCAAAGCTCCCCAGCTTGTACAAGGTCAAAAAAGGCCACCATGTGACCCTGATGTCAATCTGTTCTGGCAAAAAGGTTATTTGAGCATTTACTTAACAAAGGAGAGTACTATCTATCAGACAGTCAATCAACATGTTCCCCATTGTCAAAATTACCTGGGGCTCCTGTAGGGGAAATTAGAATTGGATGCCTCAAGTCCAAGGGAGCCCCTCCACCCCTGCCCCGGAATGTTTATTATCAGTGCTTTGTAAAGCACTCTTTAACTGCCAGATTGCTTAATTGTGAGCCATTCAGGGGCCGTTGTTCTTCTGATCTTAACATGTCTAATGTGCACCCCAAAGATCTTTCCTTCAGGATAGATGAAATATTTCCCACTTTTATAAGCTGTATAATACCAAACACAAAAGATGCAAATTCCAACAAAAATGACACAGATTCAAGCATCAATGCATCCAGATGAACCGATTCCCAGAAAGGGTAAATTTACCCTCTAAAACAAATGAAATAACTCCAACTAGGTTACCCACTCCTAAAGAACTAGCTCCCAAATGAGCCGGTTCCAAGAGACCAGTTCCCAAATTAGGTAAATAAATTTACCCTACAAATGAGCTAATTTCAACTAAGGTGGGTTTGCCCCACAAGGACCAGTTCCCAATGAACCAACTCAGGGTAGAGTACAACAATACCTCCCCTCTGCAAATGGATACCCAACCAAATTGGCTAATCCTGTAAAGGAAAAGCCCAGATTGAGGGGAAAAAATGTTTCCGGTGTGCACACCAAAGAGACTTACACTCCAAAATTAAGCCCACTGGCTCTTAACACAAAAGGACACGCAACGCAAGTGAACTGGCTGAACCAGCTACCGAATTGAATAAACTTAGGAAATTCAGTTCATTGACTCTACAAGTTTATCAGTTCCCTGTCTCAATTGCGAAGCGCTGGGGGCAGCCAGACCACTTCAGGGAATCTTGAAGGAAAGAACCTCAGGACAAAAAAGATCCTGACAGCTGCTAGGCTATTACCCCAGTATTCCCTGATCGGGGCCAACTAGCCACAAGCAGCAAGACTCCTGGCTGGCTAAGCCAAATTGTTACAGAGTCCAAGCTCACTTTGCTCATTGCACAATAGGCCAATGAATCTGAGAGGTGAGGTGTTGAGACAAGGAAGAGACTTTAATCTGGGAGCCAGCAGACTGTGAAGATGGCAGGCTAGTGCCTCAAAACAACCCTCTTAAGGGGGTCTGGATCCCAGGTTCTTTTTTAAATCAGAGATGGGGGAAGGTGAGGAGGCAAATTTAAAAGGCTGTTAATCTTGTGAACACCTCCTAGAATGGCAAGCCTCGGGCAGGGGAGATGTTCATTTCTCCCATCCTGCCTTTTACAGGTGGACAGGGTTCTGAACAAAGAAAGTTTAATATTCTGGCAGAGGGGCAGGATTCTCTGAGGCAAGCCAGTGAGTATGATTATAATAATAAAAGCAAGTCAAAGAAAAAGTTTCCAACATGGAGTCAGATTTGGCTTCTTCCTGCAACAAAAAGACATGGATGAATCTTATCTGACATATTGTTGCTGTTTAGCTGTTCAGTTGTGTCCAACTATGTCTTTGTGACCCCATGGACTGCAGCACGCCAGGCTTCCCTGTTCTTCACCATCTCTTGGAGCTTGTTCAAACTCATGTCCATTGAGTCAGTGATGCCATGCCTTCTCCTTCTGCCTTCTATCTTCCCCAACATCAGGGTCTTTTCCAATGAGTCAGCTCTTCTCATCAGGTGGCCAAAGTATTGGAGCTTCAACTTTAGCATCAGTTCTTCCAGTGACTATTCAGAGTACATTTCTTTTAGGATTGTCTAGTTTGGTCTCCTTACAGTCCAAAGGACTCTCATGAGTGTTCTCCAACACCACGGTTCAAATGCATCAATTCAAGGCAGTCGTGACACTGCCTCTCACTACACCCTGATGACTTTCCTCCCTCTATGCCCTGATACTGCCTCTCAATCGCCCTGACTTCTTTCCTCTCTTACTGACCTGACACTGCCTCTCATTGCACCTGACGACTTTCATCTGTCTATACCCTGACACTGCCTCTCACTAGGCACTGATGCTTTTCCTCTCTCTATGCCCTGACACTGCGTCTCACTGTTTCCTGATGCCGTTCCTCTCTCTGTGTCCCGATACTGGCCTCTCACTGCACCCTGAAGGCTTCCCTCTCTTGATGCCCTGACACTGCCTTTGCCTTGATGCTTTTCCTCTCCCTATACCCTGATGCTGCCTTTGCCTTGATGCTTTTCCTCTCCCTATGCCCTGATGCTGCCTCTCACTATGCCCTGATGCTTTTCCTAGCTCTGCCCTGACACCGCCTCTCACTCAACCTGACTCGTTTCCTTTCTTATTGACCTGACACTGTCTCTCAGTGTTCCCTAATGCCTTTCCTCTCTCTATCCTCTGACACTGCCTCTGACTAGGACCTCACCTTGTCCTCTCTCTATGCCCTGACACTACTTCTCACTCCTCCCCTGACAGCTTTTCTCTCTCTATTCCCTGCACTATGCCTTGACACCTTTCTCTCTCAATTCACTGAAATGCCTCTCACTTAGCCTTGACACTTTCTTTTTCAATGCCCTGGCACTGCTTCTCACGTTTCCCTGATGCCTTTTGTCTCTCTAGGTCCTCACCCTGCCTCTTACTATGAAAAAATGCCCTGACACTGTATTTCACTGCTCCCTGATGCCTTTCCTCTCTCTACATCCTGAAACGGTACCCTCATTGCACCCTGAAGTCTTCCCTCTCTCTATGCCCTGACACTGCCTCTAACTATGCCCTGTCACTTTTTCTCTATGCACTGATATTCCTCTCACTCACCTTGAGTCTTTTCTTATCCTATTGACTTGACACTGCTTCTCACTGCACCCTGATGCCTGTCTACTCTCCATGCCCTGACAGTGTCTCTCACTATTCCATGACACCTTTCCTCTCTTGATGATGCCTTGACTCTGCCTCTCCCTGTTCCCTGATGCCTATCCCCCTCTCTATGCCCTGACACTGACTCTCACTATTCCCTTACAGCTTTCCTTTCTCTATTCCCTACACTGCTTCTCACTATGCCCTGATGCCTTTTCTCTACTCTTTGCTGTGCAACTGCCTCTCACTCAACCTGGCCACCTTTCCTCTCTCTATGACCTGAAACTGTCTCTCACTAGTCCCTGATGCTTTTCCTCCAGGACTGAGTGAGAGGCAGTGTCAAGGCATAGAGAGAGAAAAGTCATCAGGGCTTACTGAGAGGCTGTGTAGGGTGGAGAGAGGAAAGGCATCAGGACATAGTGAGAGACAGGGTCAGGGCACAGAGAGATATATGTCTTCAGGGTGTAGTGAGAGGCAATGTCAAGGCATAGAGAGAGGAAAAGTGTCAGGGCATAGCTGGAGACAGTGTCAAAGACATCAGGGGAAAATGAGAGGCCAGTGTCAGGGCATAGTGAGAGCAGGTCACAAGGGAACAGTAAAAGGCAGTGTCATGGCAATGAGAGAGGAAAAGCATCATGATTGAGTGAGAGGAATGTCACCCTACAGAGAGAGGATAGTTATCAGGCCGAAGTGAGAGGACATCTCAGGGCATCGAGGGAAAAAAATTGTCAGTGTTGATAAATAGAGAGGAAAAGCTTCAGGACATAGAGAGATTTAAGGTGTCAGGGAATAAAGATAGGAAAAGCATCAGGGCCTAGTGATCAGCAGTGTCAGAGCATAGACACAAGAAAGGTTTCCTGGCTGAGTGAGAGGCAGTTTTGTGGCATAGAGGGGGGAAAGTATCAGGTAATAGTGAGAGACAGTGCCAGGGCATAGAGAGGAAAAGTGTTAGGACAAGAGTTAAAGCATCAGAACACAGAGAGAGGGAAAGCATCAGTGTGTATTGAGAAGTAGTGTCAAGAAATGTAGAGAAGAAAGATGTCAGGGAATAGTGAGACACAGTGTTAGGTCATAGAGAAAGGAAAAGCTTTATGGAATAGTGAGAAACAGTATCAGGGCAAAAAGAGGAAAATCATCAGGCATTATCAAGGGGTATAGAGAGAGGAAAGTCTTCAGGGCTGAGTAAGTGAGAATGAGAGTCATGTCAAGGCACAGAGAAAGGAAAAGTGTCAGGACGTAGAGAGACTTAGGGTGTCAGGAGACAGAGAAAGGAAAGTTGTCATGGAGTAATGAAAGTCATGTCAGGGCATAAAGCAAGGAAAAGTGTCAGGACATACAGAGACAGGGTGTCAGGCGATAGAGAAAGGAAAAATTTCAGGACATGGTGAGAGGCAGTGTCAGGGCACAGAGCCTGTCCTCTCACTATGCCCTGACACTGCCTCTCATTACCCTGGTACATTTCTCCTCTATGCCATGAAACTGCCTCTCATTATTCCTGAAGCCTTTCCTTTCTCTATGTCCTGACACTGCCTGTCACTATGCCCTCATGTGTTTCCTCTCTCTATGCCCTTACCCTGCTTCTCACTATGCCCTTTCGCTGTGGCCTGATGACTTAAATCTATGTCCTGATGCTTTTCCTTTCTCTATGCCCTGACTCATCCTCTTACTATACCCTTAAGCTTGTTATCTCTCTATGCCCTGACACTGCCTCTCACTACTCCCTTATGCCTTTCCTCTCTCTATGCCATGACTGCCTCTCACTCAGCTCTTGACACGTTTCCTTGCTCTAGGCTCCTCTCACTATTCCCTGATGCCTTTCCTCTTTCTGTGCCCTTACACTGCCTCTCTCTGTGCTCTGAGGCCTTTCCTCTCCATATGCCTTGACCTTGCCTCTGATTACGCCCTAATGTCTTTCTCCCATCTGTGCCCTGACACTTACCTCTCTGTGCCTTACACTGCCTCTGACGACGGCCCCTGACGCCTGTCCTGACACTGCTTCTTACTACAGCTCAACACCCTTCCTCTCTGTATCCTGACACTATCTCTCACTATGCCCTAATGCTTTTTGCTCTCTATGCCCTGACACTGCCTCTGACTAAACCCTGATGCCTTTCTCTATATGCCCTGAGGCATTAACTTTCTCCATGTCTTGATGCCTTTCATCTCTCTTTGCCATGACACTGCCACTCACAATGCTGATTCTTTCCCTCTATCTATGCCCTAACAATGCATGTTTCCATGAGAAAACATGTTTCTGAAGAGGGTCTGAGTGTGCTGACTGCCATACTGTTTTAACCCATATTATGTAAAATGTTCTATGAAATTATCTTGGAGCAAGGGGATGCAAGCAAGGTGATTCTCTCAATAATCGCCAAGTTTTGGCCAAAGACATGACTTCAATGAGTAGAAGAAATGCAATGAGATAGATTTTCAAGCAGCTGATAAACTACAAGGTACTAGTTCAAACAGGGAGGATGTAATGCTTTTGCTAACAAGTCCAAATATCCAGGTTCACAAATAGCATCTTTCTCTACAGTTTCCAAGCATTTTTTAGACACGCCTAGGATCACAGGAGCCTACCTGCAGAAAACTTGATTGAATACAGCTTTCTTCTGTGAGTGTGGGGGTCTTACATACTGTGACTTAGATCAGGTGAAATCGTACCCTTGAAATGTCCTCTGGGCATGGATTTGCAAGCAGTCTGTTTCTTTCAGCAAACAGAATGATGTGAACATGTATGTTCCTTCAGCAAATGGAAGACAAGGAAAGAGCATTTCTCAGGCATCTTTCTATAATCAGCTATCTAGCTTCTAAGATGTAAGAACACCACGCTTCCTAAGAGGCCCTAATTTCCAGAGTCAAAGCCAGTATGTTTCCCCTGTATTTCCGAGGCTTGTGAACACATTCCCAGGTCACAGTGCAAATGCCCATGATGGAACAGGCTGCAGGAGAGTGTCTGAGGGTGCTGAGTGCCATACTCTTGTTACCTAGATTAGTTGACATTCCATTGGAAGTAATCTTGCAGCAGGGAGATGCAAGCCACCTACTTGCTTCAGAAATTCCAACGATTTGACCAAAGCTATTGCTTTCATAACTAGGAAAACAGCAATTGGATGGGTTGTAAGGCAGCTGCTAGGCCGCAGCCTTCTAGTGCATAGGGAGAGAAAATGCAAAATTTGCCAAAAAGGTCCAGTATCCAGGTTACATACAGTATGTTGTGTCCCTGCAATATCCAAGAATTTTGTGGACAGACCTAGGATCACTGGAACATTCCTACAGAGAAAGGTTGATAGAACATAGGTTTTTTAGTTTGTTTGCTTTTCCCTGTGAATGTAGGTACCTTCCTTACTGTGACACATGTGAGGGTAAATTTTACTAAAAAATGACCTCTACCAAGGATTTGTAAGCAGTGTGCTACTCTCAGAAAACTGTAGCCTGGGAAACCTATGTTCCCTCGATGAACGAAAGGCAAGCAAGAGTGTTTTTCAGGCATCTATCTATCAGTAACTGTGTAGATTCTAAGTTGATGCAAGATCACCATGCTTTGCACAAAGGCCCTAATTTCCAGAGTCACAGCCAGTATACCTCCCTTCACTTTCTGAGCACATTCCTAGGTCATACTGGCACTGTCCATGAGGAAACAGGCTGCAGGAGTGTATCTCAGAGTTGAATGCCATACTGTTGTTACCCAGATTAGTTAAAATTCCAATGGAAATGATCTTGCCATAAGGAGTTACAAGCGGCCTGTTAACTATATAAATCCCAATGTTTTAACCAAAGCTATTGCTCTCATAAGTAGGAAAACAGCAACTGAATTGACTTTCAAGCAGCTGCTAAACCCCAGCCTTCAAGGACCAACAGAGAGAAAATGCTAATTTTGCAAACACAGTCCATTGTCCATGTTCACACTCAGTATGTGTCCCTGCAGTATCCAAGAATTTTCCAGACAGACCTAGAATTACTGGATCCCTCCTACAGAGAAAACTTGATGGAACTTGGGTTTATTTGTTTGTTTGTTTTCCCTTGTAATTACGCTGCCCTTCCCTACTGTGACACATGGGATTGGAAACTGTTACTTAAAAATGACCTCCAAGCAAGGATTTGCGAGCAGTGGGTTACTCTCAGCAAACAGAATGCTGGGAAACATATATTGTTGTGATGAACTAAAGGCAAGAAAAGAATGTTTTTCAGGCAACTATCTATCAGCAACTGTCTACATTCTATGACATGAGAATACCATGTTTGCACAGAGGCCCTAATTTCCTGAGTCACAGCCAGTATGATTCCCTGTTTCTGAGCCTTGTGAACACATTCCTAGGTCATACTAGAACTACCCATGAGGAAACGGGCTGCATGAGTGTGTCTAAGAGTGCTGAGAGCCCTGATGTTTTTACCTAGGACAGTTGATATTCCACTGGAAATGAGTGAATGGCAAGGAGTTGTAAGCTGCCTGCTTCCTTCAAAAATATCAAAGTTTTTCAAGAAGCTCTTGCAGTTACAAGTCAGAAAACAGCAAAAGCATGGATTTTCAAGCAGAGCTAGGCTGAATGGTTTTAGAACCAACCAAAAGAAAAATGAAAATTTTGCCACCAAAGATCAGGATCCAGGTTCACACTCAGTGTGTCATCATATTAGCTAAGAATTTCCCAGACAGATTTAGGATCACTGGATCTCTCCTACAGAGAAAACGTAGTGGAACAGACATTTGAATGTTTCCTTGCTTTTACGCATGAGTATGGGGGACATTTCCTACAGTAACGCAGTCAGGGGAAATTGGTACTGAAAAATGACCTCCAAGAAAGCATCTTGAAGCAATGTGTTACTCTCAGCACACAGAATGTTGGGAAAGCTATGTTTCTTCGATGAATGAAAGGCATAAAAAGTGTGTTTTTTAGGCATTTAGCTATCAGGAACTGTCTAGATTCTAAGATGTGAGAACTCCAGGTTTACAGAGAGAATCTAATTTCCAAAGTCAAGCCAGTATGTTTCCGTGCACTTTTTGAACCTTGTAAACACATGCCTAGGTCATACCGGGATTGGCCATGAGGAAACAACAGTCTGTGGGAGTGTGTCTGAGAGTGCTGACTGCCATGTAGTTCTTACCTAGATGACTTGACCTTCCACTGGAAATAGGCCAGTGGCTAGGTGTAGCAAGCCACCTGTTTGCTTCAGAAATCAAAAAGGGTTGAGCAAAGCTATCCCTGTCACAAGGAAGAAAACATTAACTGGATGAATTTTCAAGCATTTGCTAGGTTGCACTGTTTTAGGGCCAACCAAGAGAAAAATATGAATTTTGCCACCAAGGTCTGGTATCCAGGATCATATTCACAATATGTCCCTGCAGTATCCAAGCGTTTTCCAGACAGACCTAAGCTCACTACATCACTCCTACAGATAAAATATGATGGAAAGGTTGTTTGGATGTTGGTTAGCCTTTCCCTGTGAGTTTTGGGACCTTCTCTAGTGTCACACTTTCACAGTAAATTTCTCATTACTGAGAAATGACCTTCAAGCAAGCATTTTCAAGCTGTGTGTGACTCTAGAAACATAGAACGCTGTGAAAGCTGTGTTCCATCAAGGGAGGAAAGTCATCAAGAGACAGTGTGTTTCCAGGCCTCTATCTCTCAGGAACTGTCTAGTTTCTAAAACCTGATACCTCCAGGCTTGCCCAGAGGACCTATAGACTGGGACCTGGGGGCTGGAGTCAATGAAAAGAAGGATGCAGGGGACCCAAGTCTCGAATGAAACAAGGGCACTTTATTTGTAACAGCAGGTGCTTTATATATCTCTGTACAAGGAAGCTTTAGGCAGCAAAAATAAAGTTGAGAAAAAACAAAACTAGGCGAATAACAGTCATCACAGGGCCAGAAGACAATCCACATCCTGAGTAATAGGGACATAACTGAATAGATTACATTAAAGTAAAAGGTCATTGAAGGGAATCCACGCATGTGCTCTGTCTCATGACCTCAGTCCTGAGAACTGCATGCAGCTCTGCTCATTCCTGTTTCCAGGAACTGATAAGAAACAGAGGGCCCTTGAGAAACAGCACACAAAAGAAGAAAACAACATATTGGATTCCTTAAAGTTGAGCATTCCCTGAAAAATCCCCCTTTTTTATTATATTTATGAAAAAAAGCCCTGACCAACTGAGTTTGTTTAGTTGAACAATTTTAGTTAAAAGGCATCCGTATATTACAAATATAATTACCAGGACAATTATCAGTGTTACAGTTACAGACCCAATACTAAGAATAATGCTTTAAAACCATCCTCGAGGGTCTAGCCCAGATAATTGATCAGCTAGCTATTCAGCTAAAGTTTCCAAATTGTTGGAAGAGGGCAGACTCTTAGAGAAGGCTCCAAAGATTTCCTTTTGTAATAGTTGTACATTTAAGGAAGCACTATCATGTATATCTTGCAAGTGAAATTTTATTTGTTCCCAACTATAAGCACTATAGTTGAACCGAACAGGAGTGATACAAAATTGCGTAGAATTCCAATCACATTTGAGTAATACTTGTTTTTGTAAATCTACTAATTGATCTCCAACCCATTGGATGGCTGGTCTTAGTTCCTGTATTTTATCTTGAACTTCCTCATCTATCTGAGCCTGAGTGGCTCACATAGTATGAGCATCTTTGGTTCAATTTTGAATAAAGTTTGTATTTGAATTGAGGTTTGTAAAGTGATGCCTGTGACAGCGGCAGTAGTGCAAATGGCTGTTAATTCCAAAATGCCAAGAATTAGCCATCCAACGAATCATTTAGATCGCTGGAGTAATTTAGTGAGTAGCTGGGAGGCAAGCCCTGCCATGGGACCCTCCTCCCAGGGTCATTGGAGATCTACTGGCAACCACAGATTATGTCGAGATTGAAGAATCAAAAGCAATTCATTTTTTATAGAAATAGAGGAGTTAAGACAAGTATATAGTTTGCAATCTATACAAGTTATAGAACGTAAAGTCTTATTGAATTGCAAGTTCTCTATGGCTATAACAAAAGGAAGAGGAACATAAGTCTGTATGAAACATGAATGATTATAATGAAAGGAATAGTTAGTATGACTATGACTGGTTCCTGTGAAATATCCAGTCCAAGTTCCAAGTTCTTCGGTGCTCGCAGCAAGTTTCCAGATGTCCCATTGTTCAGGCCCAATCCGTTTATCGAGGACTATTCAAGGGCGGGGGATGCCATTCTGCCCTCAAGCTAGCCAACAAGTCCTTTGTCATGGATATGTTCCATCATAGTTTTGGTAACCTTCCATGCTCCTTGAGTAGCATAACCACATATAGTGCTGTTAATATCATCTGAGCAGTTAGATAACCACATACCATGGTGTCCCCAATCGACAGTGGTGTAATTGGCCACAAACATTAATTTCCCTGATTTAGCTTGACATCTATCCCAATAAACAGGAGTGTATTTAAAGTTCTTATAAGTAAACCCCTTGCATAATGATTTTTGTCCTTTTTCCTAGAGTTTTAGTAGTATTGACATGGTTCTCATAGAAAGATAGGGCAGGAAACAGTCCAAGCAATGTACGAAAGTTCTTTTTTGGAGGCAGGACAAAAGCCTATGCTTGTCGGCTAACATTAATGCATAATTCTGCTGGACCCATGCATAAAGGAAGGATTTCATAACCTAGAAAAATATTAATTAGTCTTCCTTCTTCCTCAGGATGAGAGGGCCCCCTCCAAGCTTCAAGGAGGAGGCATTTGTACTAAGTCATTAGTGGATACGACCAGTCCTTTATCTGTCCATTCTACAACCTGCAATAAAGGGGGTTTATATATATAGGCCCAATAAGTATGATTAATCAAATCAGCTTGAGCGGGGAAAGCAAAAGCAAAGCAAGCATAGCAACAAAAATATTTTCTGGATTCCGAGGCATTCCCTATCGAGACACCAGATTTTCAGCTTGATTAGTAAGGATTTTTATCTGTCCCCAAGTAGGGAGTCATGAGGTCAATGACGTTGAGGGCGGTGCTTCTTGGAGATTTTTAGAGCTGCCATGGCCTGTATTGGAATTTCTTCCTCCCAGGGATTTCCTCATTTCTTCTCTGTTTTGAATACTGGAGACTCCCCTGGGGCGGATCTTCTGAAGAGGGAACCAATTGATTTAGTTGGATCCATCTGGAGAAATATAAGCCTATCCCTTTCCCTGTAAGATTAATTTTCCAGATTTCCATTGCTTAGCCCGTCTTGATACCAAATGGACAGAGGAAGAGAGGTGTCCTTCAATTCCTTGAAATGTTTTTCTGCCCTTGTCAAGATATCTCCTTGCAGTAAGTTTAAAAAATTTAAAACAAATAAAGCTGTATTAACAGTAGTTATAGGATTAAAGAATATATTGCATTGGAATCTAGTAAAGTCTGCTCTGGATAAGGAAGATAGAAGTGTTCCTGTGTATTTCCCCTTTTTAAATTTTTTTATTTGTAGTTTCAGTGTGTGATGTGCTCATTCAACTATGCCCTGTGCTTGTGGATTATAAGGAATACCTGTAATATGTTTAATAGAAAATGATTGTAAAAACTGTTTGAATTGCCTAGAAATATAGGCAGGGCCATTGTCTGTTTTTATAGAACTAGGAGTTCCCATTACTGCAAAACAAGCTAATAGGTGAGTTATAACATGCCGTGTAGCCTCACCTCGAAGAGGTGTGGTCCAGATAGAAGAAGAATTTGAGTCGATACAGACATGTAAGAAAGAAGATGGAGAAAGTTCAGGGCAATGAGTTACATCCATTTGCCTTACTTCATTGGGTTGTAATCCTTGAGGATTGATACCTTGTGCAATGGGTCGAAGATGTAGGGTCTACAAGTAGAGCAGTTATTAATGACTTCCTTAGCATGGTGGTATGGAATTTTCCAAATTTGGTGTAAGGAGCCAGCTTTATTGTGCAATAGAGCATGTTGCTCTTAGGGAGTAGCAAAAGAGACAAGTTTATCAGCTTGTTCATTACCATGAGTCATGGGGCCGGGAAGGCAGGAATGTGCTTGAATATGGGTAATATAAATGGGGGAAGTGTGGCTCCTAATAAGAGACTGTAGTTCAAGAAAAAGTTGTTGAATAATAGGTTAATTAGAATTTATAGTAGAGGTTTCTCTATTTCTTAATATAAAAACTGAATATAAGGAGTCACAAACTGTCTTAATGGGGTAAGGATGTAGGTGACTAACCTGAATAAGAGCATATAATTTGTTTTGTTGAGCAGAATGAAATATAGTATAAAAGACTTTATATTCGTTGAGAGACCAGAATGAGGCTTTGGCGTTTTTAGTCCCATCTATGTAGAAAACATCAGCTTGAGATATAAGTTGTGATGTAACAATGCGAGAGATAATAAATTCAGTATTTTTGAAAAAATTCCAAAGTTTGTTAGACGGATAATGAAATGAAATTTCTCCAAAATATTCCAAGAAGACTATTTGGAAATCGGTAGAAGTTTGTAATGCATTCTCAAATTGAGATTTATTAATAGGTATTGCAATTTTATGAGAATTGGAGCCAATTAGAGTCTTAGCTCTATTTCTTCCATTGATAATGATTAGAGTGATCAAGTCAAGATAGGGTGTAAGTGACCTTGTCTTTATAAAGTGAGTATATATCCATTCTATCGGGTATTCTTGTTGGGTAAGAAGTCCCATGGGAGAATGGAGAGAGGGGAGTATAAACAACTCTAGAGGTACAAGTCTAATACAAGTAAGAAACTGCTTTTCCAATTTATTTTGTACTTAACAGAGTTCCTCTTGTGCCTCTTATGAAAGTGAATGAGGGCTATTTAAACCAGGATCTCCTTTCAAAGTATTAAATAGATTAGTCAGTTGATAATTTGCAATGCCTGAAGAGGGTCTAATCCAGTTTATATCGCCTAAAAGTTTTTGAAAATCATTCAAGACTGATAATTTATCAACACGAATCTGTGTTAGTTGGGGAGTAATATGTTGTCTATTAACAACAAATCCTAAGTAATGGTAAGGTGTAGAGGTTTGAATCTTTTCAGGGGCAATGATTAACCCAGAGTCTTTTAAGCATCATTGAGCAATGTCAAACATTTGTTGAGTTTCTAAAACAGATGGAGCCAAAAACAATATATCATCCATATAATGAATAACAAGAAAGTCAGGAAATTGTTTTCTCACAGGTACAAGGGCTTTGGCTACATAATACTGACACATGGTGGGAGAATTCATCATTCCTTGAGGCAATACAGTCCAGTGATACCGTTTATGAGGCCCAATATGATTAGGATAAGGAAGAGAGAAAGAAAATCTCTCTCGGTCTAGAGGGTGTAAGGGTATAGTAAAAAAGCAATCTTGTAAATCTATAATAATAATATACCAGTTTTGAGAAATAATGGTAGGTGATGGAATTCCTGGTTGCAATGCACCCATAGATTTCATAGATGCATTAACTTTTCTGAGGTCTGTTAAGAGACGCCATTTGCCAGATTTCTTTTTTACTACAAAAATGGGAGAATTCCAAGGGGAGTAAGATTCCTCAATATGTTTTAATTTCAATTGTGTATCTATAAGTTCCTTAGCAGCCTCTAATTTCTCTATTGTAAGGGGCCACTGCCCTGTCCAAATAGACTTGTCATTTTTCCAAGTTACTTTAATAATTGCATTGTTTGTTAAGTGAGCAGTGGCCCCTAGGAAAAATGTGGAATATATATTTGAATTTGCTATTGCATAAGTAAATCTCTTCCTATTAAATTAAGGGGTCCATCTATTACATAAGGTTGCAATGTTTCAGGCTGGCCTTCTGGCCCCTCACATGGATATGTTTGAACATTTTGATAAACCTCTTGTATTTTGGTTTGAGAAACTCCTACAATTTGGCAAGAAATTCTCTGTATAGGCCAAGATTTGGGCCATAAATGTTTGGAAATAATAGTAATATCAGATCCAGTATCAAGGAGACCAGAAAATCTTTTGTCATTAATTTTTATATTTATATTTGGTCATGAATATTCAGATACTATTGATGTCCATAAAGATTGTTTTTTATCTGTACTACCAAATCCACCTGTCCATATATCATTAGAGGAGTTAATAGAAATGTAAAGTAAAAGAAATAATCAGGCAATTTTGTCCCCCTTTTTGAATTGCCATAGTATCTGAGATGACATCATAATTTTAATTTCTCCCTTATAATCTGAATCAATTACTCCAAGGTGAACAGTAATTCCCTTAGAAGTCAAACTAGATCTGCCAAGTAAAAGGCTGAAGGTTTGCGGGGGTAGGGGTCCAAAAAGTCTGGGAGGTATTCTAGAAGGGACTGCTTGAAGGAAAACGAAGAAAACCATTTAGGGCTGGTATATCAACAGCAGCATTGCTGGATGTTGAGGTTTGAGGGAAAAGATGGAGTTTGCCCCTGGTTTTTGTTGATGGGGAGCCGGGGAGTCCCCATCAAAGCTTTCGGGAAGCTTTGAGTTTCCCGAAATAGGATTTCCCTCAATATCATATTTAGATCGACATTCTTTAGCCCAATGTATCCCCTTATGGCATTGAGGGCAGATTCCTGGAGGTTTTTTAACAGTTTTAATTTTTTCTGTGCGTTTTTTGGGGCAATCCTTTTTTAAATGGGTCTTATCCCCACATGCAAAACATCCTTCATTTCAGTTTTTAAAGGCAGCAGCCATTTCTTCAGCTAACATTTTCATTCTCTGAGTTTCTGATCCTAAATTGCAATAAGCCTTAAAATAATCAATAACATTCCCGGTCTCACAAACTGGAGCAATAGCTCTCTGACATTCCTGATTCGCATTCTCATATGCAAGCAGTTTTCCTAGCTGTATTCTGGCTTCTTCTCAGATAACACTACAGGAAATAGCAACTTCTAGTCTAGCTAAAAATTCAGCATAGGCTTCATTAGGCCCTTCTAATATCTTAGTGTAGCTACCTTTAGGTTCCCCTTGAGGAGTAAGTCGATCCCAAGCTTCAAGGGCAACTTCTTTCAATTGCTCATGCAACAAAGGAGGACACTGTATTTGAGCTTCCACCGCAGCAAATTGCCCTATACCGGTTAACATTTCAAAAGTAATTTGGTTTTGGGGAGCGCCAGCTCGAGCATTAGAACTGGCGCGATCTTGGACCAATTCATGAAACCACATTGTCCATTGAAGATATTCTTCTGGTTTAAGGAGAGCTCTTATTAAAATTCGCCAATCAAAAGGAATAAAGTTTCCAATAGAAGATACCATAGCGATTAGACGTTCTTTAGTAAAAGGTGAATGAGGGCCGTACATAGTTACAGCCTTTTTCATTTGCTGCACTCAAAAAAAAACAATGCCTTCATATTGCAGTATTATTTGCCCTTGGGCATTAGCATTTCTTAAAACAGGAAAAGCAGAAAAACCATCAGCCTCAGAGACTCGAGATTGCAAAGCCAGCAATTCAGAAAGCCTCCATTGTGAAGAATGAATAGATAGTATTTTCTCATAAATAGGAGTGCATGCTAAAGGCTTATCATTGTCATCAAGAAAAGTATTGTCAGCTTTAGTGTCAAAGAGAGCATCAGAAGAATCATTGTCAGAATCATCGTGTCTTTGAGTCGAGGGGACCCTCGGTTTTGCACCCATTGCAAGAGGAGGAGGAGCACTTGGGACAGCCAGAGTAGGGCTGGTAGGAAAATTCTGAAATATTTTATGTTGTTCTAATTAGGCCTTTTGTAAAGTTTCATCATCTAATTCATATTCATGTAACAAGTGTTCTGCCTGTTGTCGAATATCAAAAGGGCTGGAATTACCTTGAAATGGCAAAATGGGCTTTAATGAGGGCCCATAAGGGCCAGAAATCTGTTGGAATATTTTTTCCCCATTTTGTGGCTCGTTCAACATTCTCTTTAACCTGGTTCCAAATTTCTAAATTGAAACTGCCTTCCTCAGGGAACCAGGGATTATATTCAACCACTGTTTGGAGACAAGCCTCTATCTGTTGATGTGAAACCAGAATTCCCCGAACCTTAAATAAATGATGAAGTAAAGTAGAAAAGCGGTGGGGCTTTACAGCCATTTGTCCCATAACCTCGCACTTACCAACCTCCATAGGTCCTAACAGTCACTCCGTCCGCTTGCCAAGGGCATTCACCAGGTCCCTGTTCGGGCACCACTTGTTACAGTATAGACCAGGACCTGGGGACTGAAGTCAATGAAAAGAAGGATGCAGGGGACCCAAGTCTCGAGTGAAACAAGGGCACTTTATTTGTAACCGTGTGTGCTTTATATACCTCTGTATAAGGAAGCTTTAGGCAGCAAAAATAAAGTTGAGCAAAAACAAAACTAGGCGAATAACAATCATCACAGGGCCAGAAGACAATCCATATCCTGAGTAATAGGGACCTGACTGAATAGATTACAGTAAAGTAAAAGGTTATCAAAGGGAATCCACGCATGCGCTGTCTCATGACCTCAGTCCGGAGAATTGCTTGCAGCTCTGCTTGTTCCTGTTTTCCAGGAACTGAAAAGGAACAGAGGGCCCTTGAGAAACAGCACACAAAAGAAGAAAACAACATATTGGATTCCTTAAAGTTGAATGTCCCCTGACAGACCTAATTTCCAGAGTCAGGCCTGTGTGTTTCCCTGCATTTTCTGAGCCTTGGAAACAAATTCCAAGGCCAGAGCCGGAAGCCTTTGAGGAAACAGGCTGAGGGAGTGTGTCTAAGAGTGCTGGCTGCCATACTGTACTTACCTTGGTGAGGAGAAACTTCACTGGAAAGGGGCAGCAACTAAGAGTTGAGATTCGCCCACTTCCTTCAGAAATCCTAAAGGGTGGACCAAACTTAGCACTGTCAGAAGTTCAAAAACAGCAATTGAATGAATTTTCAAGCAGGTGCAAGGCCGCCCTGTATTAGGGCCAAATGAGAGAAAAATGTGAATATTGCCCCCAAGATCTGGTATCCAGGTTCATACTCAGAATGTGTCCCCGCAGTATCCATGAATTTTTGAGACAGACCTAGTTTCAGTATATCTCTCCTACAGAAAAAACGTGATGAATTAGACATTTGGATGTTGGTTTGGTTTTCCCTGTGTCTTCAGGGCATTCCCTAGGGTCACACCATCAGGATAAAATGCTACTGAAAAATGACCTCAAAGCAAGTGTATTCACACTGTGTGTGATTCTCAGCACACAGAAAGCTGGGAAAACAATGTTCCTTCAAGGAATGAAAGGCATCAAGGGACAGAGTGTTTCCAGGCTTCTGTCTTTCAGAAACTGTCTAGATTCTAAGATATGGGACCTCCACGCTTGCCAAGAAGACCTACCTTCCAGAGTCAGGGCAGTGTGATTCCCTGCACTTTCTGAGCCTTGGAAACACATTTCAAGCCAGAGCAGGACTGCCACTGAGGAAACAAGCTGAGGGAGTGTGTCTGAGAGTACCGGGTGCCATAGTGTTATTACCTACATGAGGTGACATAACTCTGAAAATGCGCCAGCAGCTAGGAGTATCGAGCCACCTACTTCCTCAGAAATCCAAAAGGGTGGAACAAAGCTAGCATTGTCAGATGTAAGAAAACAGCAATAGTATTGATTTTCAAATAGTTCCTAGGCTGCATCGTATTAGGACAAACCAAGAGAAAATTGCAAATTTTACCACCAAGGCCTGGTATCCAGGTTCATACACAGGATGTGTCCCCACAGTATCCAATAGTTTCCTAGACAGACCAAGTCTCTCTGGATTGTTCCTACAGAGAATACATGATGGAATGGACATCTGGATGTTGGTTTGCCTTTCCCTGCAAGTCTGGGTCCTTTCCCTATGGTCACACCTTCAGTGTAAATTACTACTGAAAACTCACTTCCAAGCAAGCATTTCAAGCAGTGTGTGACCCTCAGCACACAGAAGGCTGGGAAAGCTATGTTCCTCCAAGGAAGGAAAGTCTTAAAGAGAGAGTGTGTTTCCAGGCCTCTATCTCTTAGGAACTGTCTAGACTCTAACACATGACACCTCCAGCCTTGCCCAGAGGACCTAACTTCCAGAGTCAGGGCAGTGTCTTTCCCTGTACTTTCTAAGCCTTGTAAACACATTCCAAGTCCAGATTGGGACTACCCATAAGGAAGCAGGCTGAGGGTATGTATCTAAGCGTGCTGGCTGCCATACTGTGCTTACCTAGATGAGGTGACTTTCCACAGCAGTTATACCAGAGGCTACAAGTTGCAAGCCACCTTCTTGCTTCAGAAATCCCGAAGGGTGGACCAAAGTTAATGCTTTCAGAAGAAAGAAAACAGCAACTGGATGGATTTTCAAGTATTGCTAGGCCACACCATTTTAGGACCCACCAAGAGAAAAAGCGAATTTTGCCACCAAGGTCTGGTATCCAGGTTCTTACTCAGGATGTGTCCCCTCAGTATCCATGAATTTTCCAGACATACTAGTCTCCTTGGATCTATGCTATGGAGAAAACTTGATGGAATGGATGATTGGATGCTGGTTTTTGCCTTTTCTCTGTGAGTCTGGGGTCCATGCCTAGGGTCATATCTTTAGTGTAAACTGCCACTGAAAAATGACCTCCAAGCAAGCATTTTCAAGCTGTGTGTGATTCTCAGAACACAGAGGACTGGGAAAGCCATGTCCCTTTGAGGAATGAAAGGCATCAAGAGAGAGAGTCTTTCTAGCCCTCTATCTCTCAAGAACTGTCTAGATTCTAAGACATGAGACCTCCAGGCTTGCCTAGAGGACCTGACTTCCAGCATCAAGGTAGTGTGTTTCCCTGCACTTTCTGAGCCTTGGAAATGCATTTGAAAGCCAGAGAGGGGCTGCCCATGAGGAAAGAGGCTGAGGGAGTGTGTCTAAGAGTGCTGGCTTCCAAACTGTGCTTACCTAGATGAGGTGAAATTTTACTGGAAATGGGTCAGTGGCTAGGAGTTGTGAGCCGCCCACTTCCTTCAGAAATCCCAAAGAGTGGACCAAAGGCAGTGCTATCAGAATTAAGAAAACAACAACTGAAAGGATTTTCAAGCAGGTGGAAGGACACACCATTTTAGTGCCAAATGAGAGAAAAATGAATTTTGCCACCAAGGTCTGGTATCCAGGTTTATACTCAGGATGTGTTCCCACAATATCCAAGAATTTTCCAGACAGACCTAGGCTGAATCTGTCCTACAGAGAAAACATGATGGAATGAATGTTTGGATATTGGTTTGCCTTTCCCTGTGAGTCTGGAGGCCTTCGCTAGGGTCACACTGTAAGTGTAACTTGCTCCTGAAAAATCACCTCCAGGCATGCTTTTTCAAACATTATGTGACTCTAAACACACAGAACACTGGGGAAGCTATGTTCTTTTGAGGAATGAAAGGCATCAAGAGAGAGGGTATATCCACGCTTCTATATCTCAGGAACTGTCTAGCTTCTAAGACGAGAGACCTCTAGACTTGCCCAGAGGACCTGACTCCCAGAGTCAGGCCATTTTGTTTCCCTCAACTTTATGAGCTTTGTAAACACATTCCTGGGGCATATAGGGATGGGCCTTGGGGAAACAGGCTGCAGGAATGTGTCTGAGAGTGCTGGGTGCCATACTGTGCTTTCCTCAATGAGGTGATATTCCACCAGAACCAGGCCAGTGGCATGAGTTGCTAGCTGCCTGCTAGCTTCACAGATGCAAAAGGGTGGACCAAAGATAGTGCTGTCAGAAGTAAGAAAAAAGAATTGAATGGATTTTCATGCAGGTGCAAGGACGAACCCTTTTACGGCCAAATGAGAGAAAAATGTGAATTTTCCCACCAAGGTCTGGTATCCAGGTTCATACTCGGGATATGTCCCCACAGTATCCAAGAGTTTTCCAGACAGATCTAGGCTCACTGGATTGCTTCTGCAGAGAAAATGATGGAAAGGTCATTTGGATGTTGGTTTGCCTTTCCCTGTGAGTCTGGGGACATTCCATAGGGTCACACCATCAGTATAAATTGCTCCTGAAAAATGACCTCCAAGCAACCATTTTCAAGCAGTTTGTGACTCTAAGCACCCAGAAGTCTGGGAATGCTATGTTCCTTCAAAGAAAGAAAGTCCTTAAGAGAGAGTGTGTTTCCAGGCTTCTATGTATCAGGACCTGTCTATATTTTAAGATGTGAGACCTCCAGGCTTACCCAGAGGACCTAAGTTCCAGAGGCAGGCCAGTGCATTTCTGGGCACTTTCTGAGCCTTGTAAACACATTCCTAGGTCATAGCAGGACTGCCCATAAGGAAACAGTGTGCAGGAGTGTGTATGCTCACTCTGGGTGCATACTGTGCTTACCTAAATGAGGTAACATTCCACTGGAAAAGGGCCCGTGGCTAGGGGTTGCAAGCCACCTGCCTTGTCAGAAATGCCAAAGGGTGGACCAAAGCTGGTGCTGTCAGAAATAAGAAAACAGCAATTGAATGGATTTTAAGCAGTTGCTAGATGGCACCGTTTTAGTGCCAACCACGAGAAAAATGCGAATTTTGCCAACTGCCTACTATCGAATGTCATTTAACCATGCCTTCGCTTCATTTTCTCTCTCCCCTAAAGCTTCTGTCCCAGATTCCTTCATTCGTGGTTGACTTCACCTTGCTCCACTCTTTCCCTCTTTGTTCCCTTCCTGTCTCTCCATTGAGTTTATGAAATGGAAAGAGTTAATTGCACGCACTAGTGTTTGGAGGGTATGGTGGTTTGTCTTTCTAACTAGGTGTATAGCCTATTCACTTTCCTAGAATAAACATCTTAACCTAAATTTGAATAGTCTCCATTTTGGCAACTCCTCTATCAGTTTGGTGGCCCAGTCAAAGTTGTCTTTAAAAGGTGGGGGGGAGGAGTAAAATTTATTAACATGTTTGCCAAATATATTGAGATTTGACCTATGAAGAACACTTTTTCAGTGTTAAGTTGTCTTTACCTTAAGATTTAGAAGTACTTTAGGCTATTACTGATTTTAAATCCTGTCTTCCCATCCCTTTGAAAAACTTGTATTACCCTGCATTTGAAAAAAGAACAACAAAGTCTTTTCATGTAAAAATAGGAAACTCTAGGCTGTCTCTCACCCTGCCATTTGTTCCCCTTCATTTTTCTAGTTTTGCTTCACTGCTTATCATTAGCGTAGGGTGAGTTAAGTTTGCTATGCTACTAGCATCCTAAGATGATACCTTTGTTGAAATAATTATGAATAGCATGATTCATTTCTAGCAGAGGCTGAGTCTAGGACAGCAGCTTCCATTGAGAAGTCTTTCTGGGTCGTGGATAGCATTTTAATGACCCCTTGACTCACGTAAATAACATAGGGACATACCTGCTATGAACATCCATGAATTTTCAGGTAGTGCCCTAAAAGTGATTTTATATGCCTCACTGGTGGTGGTTGTTAGGTTTTCCTCTCACTTGACTTTACCATTGTTTACTACTAGTAAAAGTAGCATTGCCAAATAATCCCTAATTTTCTACTAAAAATAATAATGAAATGATGTTAAGCGCCTCAAAAAGTTTTAGGTTAAACCTATTGTTGTTAGATTAATTCCAGTGTATTTGTTGTTTCCCTTCATCTGGAATGTGGCAGCTTTTTTACTTTTAACCCTCTGTAATCCTTACTCAATTCAGTGACTTAAGGTTTGAAGAGCTTAACACTGAGATATTTGGGTAACAGACTGACGGTTCTATTGTTTGCTGTCAGGGAACGTTTAACAGGAGGCTTCCTGTGTCCTGTTTTTGATCTATCATGAATCCTCTGTTCCTTAACAGTTCCTGACTACAGGAGCCAGAAGAGTAGCAAGCTGTTCCCAGGACTGAGGAATGCATGCATTTCCTTCATTAGCTTTTCCATACGGTGAAAGTGATTATTTACGACTCTCTTCCTTTTGATATGGACCATATGGCAAAAGTGATTATTTACAACCCTCTCTCTTTTGATATGGATTGTCTTCTAGCTTTATGACCTTGTTTTCGCTGAGCTCACTTTCTTACCCGGGCTTTCAAGACCTCCTCAAGAGGGCACCCTATGCCTTTGTGAGCTTGCAAGCCCTGTGTCAAGTGCTTTATTAGTTCCCTCTGTAAACCAGGTAATATCAGCCTCTTCTCCTTATCTTGCTTTCTTATCGGCGACTCTGGCCCACCAGGGTCCGGTCCATTAAACGGACCGCAACAGTTTGCAATAAATTATAATTGACATTGTACATAAAAAGGATATGGCTAATAAAAATTTAAAAAAATAAATAATAATAATAATAATAAAAGGATATGGCTACCTTTTGTTAAATCTGCACTTTCTAAATACCAAAAAAAAGGGGGGGGGAAATGGAATATAAATAATTTTTTGTATAACCTGTTTGAAACCTGAATCTTATTTGCTTAATAATAGGGCTTTGCCCTTTTTTCTGTAAGTCTCTTCGGATCCTGTATAGAAGCTGTTCTCATTAAACACCAGTTAAGTCCATTCTCTGGTACTAGCTACAAATTCAGTTCCATATTCTACTTAACAACTAAATAAACTGAAATATTTATTTTTTAAAAAAATCAAATCTTAAGCATGACTATGGCATCAAATCTTCCATACATTAATACCGGAAAAACCATAGCTTTGACTAGACTGGCCTTTGTTAGTAAAGTAATGTCTCTGCTTTTTAATATGCTGTGTAGGTTTGTCATATCTTTTCTTCCAAGGAGCAAGTGTCTTTTAATTTCATGGCTGCAGTCACCATCTGCAGTGATTTTGGAGCCCAAGAAAATCAAGTCTGTCACTGTTTTCACCTTTGCCCCTTCTATTTGCCATGAAATGATGAGACTGGATGATGCTATGATCTTAGTTTTTCAAATGCTGAGTTCTAAGACAGCTTTTTCACTCTCCTCTTTCACCTTCATCAAGAGGCTCTTAAGTTCCTCTTCACTTTCTGCAAGTAAGAGTGGCTTATCTTTAGGAATGTAACCACTGCAATTTATCACATGAAAGATCAGAGGGGGAAACCACTGCAATTTCTATTAAGATTTATACTTGCACCAGTGCAATTAGGCTACAAAGAAGAGATGACAGTCATAGGAATTGGAAAGTAAGAAATACAAAACCATCATTTATTTCATACAATATGATTGTGTCAAAAATCCAAACAATCTTTAAAATAAATTTGAATTTAAGATGATCACTGGACATAAGCCAGTGTATTTCTTTAAAAATAAAAACAAATTGAAAACAAAAGAATTTTAAATATGATTTACCAAAAATGCATAAAAGACCAAATACCTAGGAATAACTCTAGTACAAGTTAGACTGCAACTACAAAATATTATTGAAGAAATTAAAGGGAAAATATTTAAAGGCCTAAATAAAGAATATATCAGATTTGTGGATTAAAAATTTCAATATTATAAAGCTATCAGTTCTCCCCAGATTGATTCATAGATTTAATCTTACTTAAAATCCAAGTAAAATACTCCAATAATTTTTTTTAAATCCCAGTAGAAGTTGTGAAAAGTATCAAGATGGCTATAAAATCATATGGCATGTCAAAGGGCTTAGCATATCCAAGCAAGAAGAAAAAACCTAGAGAATTTATATCATCATCTATGGAGAATTCTTATTATAAAGTAATTAATGCAGTAGGAAATTGATTCATGGAGAGAAAACCCAACTAAGGGAACAGAACTGAGAATTTAGAAGGACATACACCCACACAGAGAATTACCTGATTTATGATAACAGGAACAGTTTAATGAAAAGAGTGACTTTCTGATGATGGTTCTGGGTTGATTGGCTCACTATAGGGGAACAAAATGCCTTGAAACCCAGCACTAAAAAATCCATGTTCAATGTATTCCAACTGTAAAAGTGAAATATAGAATCATATGACTAACTCCCTGGGAGTATTAAATATGCCATAAACACTGTTGTATTACATTGCTTCTCCATTTCTGTTCATGACATGTGCATGGGTGCTCAGTCGTGTCTGACTCTTTGAGGTAATTACTAACTCCTTGTTAACGGAATGAAACAGTGGTTTAACTCAAAATATGAATTGAAGTATCACATTATTTCTTTGTAGAAACGATCTATAACTCCAACTATAACATTATTAGTCTTTTTGCTATAGACATCTTTACTGTGTGGTATTTAAAGAGGAAAGCCATCACTGATGTAACACATGTGAAAAATAGGCATTCTACTTTAAATTATATACTAATCACATTAGAGTGGTTTAAGAGAAAAATATCAATGCCTTTATAAATGTTGTCATTTTTATGCATTTCCGTACACCTAAGAGAATTTCAGGAATGCTGTATTTTCTCCATCTAGAAAGGTCTGCATTCTCTTACCCCTCTATGGTATTCAAGCAGTCTATCATGGTTATCCTTTCCTGAATAACATCAAAGATATGATTTTTGCTTCCTTCCTGAACTCCTGTACTCTCTGTACTTGCTGTTCACTTATCAAACACTGCTTTTTTTCATCAGAAAATTAAAGTGTTCACTGTTCTGTCATATCTGACCCTTTGCAACCCCATAGCCTGTAGCTTGCCAGGTTCCTCTGCCCGTGGGAGTCTTCAGGCAAGAATACTGGAGTGTGTTGCCATTCCCTTCTCCAGGGGATCTTCCCAATCCAGGGATCAAATCCGAATCTCCCACACTGCAGGCAGATTCTTTACCAACTGAGACACCAAGTGTAATATAAAGCTGTGTGGCTCCAGATGAATTTTAAACCCCTTTGGTAGAGGTAGAAGTCACGCCTATTTACCAATAATCTAACATTGTATTTTGGACATAGCAATCACAGAAGATATTCTTTATGACAGAAGTATTTCATGAGTCACAAAAGTACTATGAAAACAATCTGAGTAATGATGTGCTTAAAATAAAACAAAAATCTTTATTTCCATCTCCATTTCCGTATTTTCAATTTATGTTGTAAAACAGTATGCTTAAAATTAAATCCCATGTTCTCAAGTTATTATCACTGTCATTGTCATTGCTGATGAGTAAAAACTACATTTGTGATTTTTAAAAAGTTCTAAAAGGTATACTAGTCACATGGGAAGATTCTTGAAAATGTACCAGGTACCTTTTACTAACTAGTGGCAATAACATTTTTTATAATTATACAGTCATGCAGAGAAATAAGAGCATACTCAAAGATAATAGTAAATAGTAAAGGTAAGATAAAGTCCTAATTGTCAAAATGTAAAGACAGATTCTGCACTAAGGACACCTGTACTGGTTTCTCATAACAAATGACTTGCAAGGAAGACAAATCACGAACTCAAGTCTCTGGCCCCAGCACAAGACAGAGGATTTAAACCCACGGGAGAGCAGCAAGAAGCCATGTGCCTTTCCCCTTGACCATAAATTCTCAGGAGACAAAGATGGGGATCCTCTACAAATTGATGACAGCCTGAGATAATCTTGCAGCTTTCCTGGTGGCTCAGAGGGTAAAGAATCTCCTTCAATGCAAAGATCCAGGTTCAATCCCTGGGCAGGGAAGATCCCCTGAAAGAGGGCATGGTAACCCACTCCAGCATTCTTGCGTGAAGAATCCCATAGACAGAAGAACCTGGCGAGCTACATAATCTGGCTGTGTGAGCACATGGCCATCAACGGCATGAGATGTGTTGCTCTTGATTTCACCCTAGAGCGTTCTACATTCATGTGTCATGTATAACAGAGCAGACTTCAGAGGAAAATGAATGGTATTCTTCAATTTCTTCCTCTCGGGGTAGTTTTAAAATTGTTTTCACTCTGACTCATTGATGGCCTCAAAAGTAAGTTAGACCATCTTACTACTGACAAAAGTTGCCAACAGCTACACAGAACAAGGTTGAAAACAGGTGGGAATAAAAGAAAGTGTAATATTTTTTGTCACAAATATATAATCTTTCACAGAAAGTTTTCTTAAAGTTACATTTGTATCTCAAATTCTAAACATAAATTTTTATAATTTAACAAAAAACTAAATTAACAGTGAAATGTCTTTGATAAATCAACTATGTGGACACTTGAAATACGTAAAAACGATGATAAGCTAATGTTCATGGTGTTGACCGAATTCACATGTCAACTGTCAAGCACAGTGTGAGTGCCTCTGAGCTGACAGCTCTCTATTGTTGTTCAGTCATTCAGCCGTGTCCGACTCTGTGACCCCGTGGACTGTAGCCCACCAGGGTCCTCTGTCTATGGGGTTCTTCAGGCAAGAATACTGGAGTGTTTTACCTTTCCCTTTTCCTGGGGATCTTCCCAACCCAGGGATTGAACCCACATCTTCTACATTGGCAGCAGATTCTTTACCACAGGGATTGAATCTTCGTCTCCTACATTGGCAGGAAAACTCTTTACCACAGGGATTAAACCCACATCTCCTACATTGGCAGGCAGGCTCTTTACCATAGGGATTGAACCCAAATTTCCTACACTGGCAGCGGATTCTTTACCACTGAGCACCTGGAAAGCCCCCACATTCCTTTGAGCCAAGCTTGCTTGCCTGTTTCCTGTTAATTCTGTGGAAGCTGAGATGGAAACCACAGCCAACCCCCTGCCCCTCCGCAGCTCACTGGCCAAGTGGGGAGCTCACTCCTCCCCCCCCATCATGCCTCACCAAGCATCCTCTGGCCAGCTTTTCCCATTGGAACCACTGAACAGGCTATTTTCATATACTCTGTGTGGATTACTACAAGGAGCACTGTACACCTCCATTAAAACAGAAACCTAATTATTCCAATGTTAACAAACATAAATCAAGTGTTATTATTAACAAATAAAAAGACCAACACCTTTGGGAGCTGCCAAGGGTTTTCACAGATTTTTACCTTCAAAGAGTGAGTTCTTCTTTCTCCCTTTCCACTCCATTTAATCAATTAGAAAAGGCAAGTCTGCTTATTTTGAAAATCCACATTTCCCAATAAGAAATCAAAAGCCCAGAAAATAATTATGGAAAACAGGGCAGAGTAAAATACAGCAGTCATTGGCAACGTTTAAAGTTTCCTAAACATACATTTTCTGTTGCTTCTTTCTCACTTAAATGGGTTATACCTATGCCCTCAAAAGCTAGAGTCTGGAATATGAAGAAGTGTTTTGGCTAATACAGCAACTGCTTTCTTACAGTATCATAACTAAAGGTCAGAGTCTTAGAGAGTAGGTAAAAACATCCTTTCTCTTTTGGTCTACTAATTTCTTCAATCTGATGAAAAATGATCTAATTTCTTCAAGCTGATTTGATCTAAATCAAAAATAGAGCTTCTAGGTTGCTTCCATGTCTTGGCTATTGTAAACAATGCAGCGATGAACATTGGGGTACACGTGGCTCTTTCAATTCTGGTTTCCTCGGTGTATATGCCCAGCAGTGGGATTGCTGGGTCATATGGCAGGTCTATTTGCAGCTTTTTAAGGAACCTCCACACTGTTTTCCATAGTGGCTATACTAGTTTGTAACCCCACCAACAGTGTAAGAGGGTTCCCTTTTCTCCACATCCTCTCCAGCATTTATTGCTTGTAGACTTTTGGATGGCAGCCATTCTGACTGGTATAAAGTGGTACCTCATTGTGGTTTTGATTTGCATTTCTCTGATAATGAGTGATGTTGAGCATCTTTTCATGTGTTTGTTAGCCATTTTTATATCTTCTTTGGAGAAATGTCTGTTAAGTTCTTTGGCCCACTTTTTAATTGGGTTATTTATTTTTCTAGAATGGAGCTGCAGGAGTTGTTTGTATATTTTTGAGATTAATTGTTTGTCTGTTGCTTCATTGGCTATTATTTTCTCCCATTCTGAAGACTGTCTTTTCACCTTGCCAGAAGCAAAAACAACAATACAGTATATTAACGCATATATATGGAATTTAGAAAGATGGTAACGAGAACTCAACATGCAAGACAGCAAAAGGAACGCAGATGTATAGAATAGACTCGTGGACTTTGGGGATGAGGGTAAGGGTGGGATGATATGGGAGAAGGGCATTGAAGCATGTTAATTGTCATGTGTCTAATCAATCGCCAGCCCAGGATTGATGCTCGGGGCTGGTACAGCAAGATTTCCCGGGGGGGAGGGAGGAGGGAGGGGGGTTCCGGAGGGGAAGCATATGTAAACCCATGGTGATATCATGACAATGTATGGCAAAAACAATAAAAATAAATAAATAAATAAATAAAAATAGAGCTAATGTACATAGTTTTGAATTTGAAGTATTAATAAATCAGTTTTAGCTCATAGTTACTGTTTTATGTATCTCACAAGAACTTTCACCAACTGATCCATAAATAGAGTGACTAAATAGAGTTTTAATGTATGTTTTTGAAAAAAAAGTCCATCATCTTCAAGTAATTGTATTATGGCTTTATTTTGAGAAATATTGGTTTGAATTATTTTAAATGAAGATACAGTTGAGAAAGGCCATAATAATACCTTTCAGAGAAATAAGAAGAGCTATGAGCTCTCATGCTGCTGTCTCTGTCCAGCACCGTGGAGACAGGGCTCAGCACAGAAAGGAACTGCCTGCTGTTCAGCATTAGCAAGAGACCCAAGACAACAACAAAGATGTTGTCAAAGTATAGCTGGGAATCTGTTAGTGATTCTCACGACATTGATGCAGTTTTACAGTCATCACTTTGAAACCTGTAAGCCAGAGTTTTGGTAAGAGTGCCCACTTTCTGCAGATGTGTGAAGAATGCTTTGTGCTGTGGCTGTGTGTGTCTGAACCTGCTGAAATAACTGTCCTGGCAAATGCACTCAACTGTACACTTAGGTAACGCCACAAATGAAACTGGCACCTCAGTTTTTAAAAGTGAAAATTTTAGGGACTTCGCTGGTGGTCCAGTGGTTAAGAATCCACCTTGCAATGCAGGGGGATTCAGAGAACTAAAATCCCAATTACCAAGGAGCAACTGAGCTTCCATGCCGCAACTACTGAGGCAGAGCCACAACTAGAGTTTGCACAGCGACTCAAAAGATCTGCATAACACAGTGAAGATCCTATGTGCCCCAACTAAGACCTGACGCAGCCAAATAAACACAAAAGAAATTAATTAATTCTTTAAAAAGGTGAAAATTTTCAGCTGTTTGGAAGAACAATACATTTTAAATCTGTGTGAATTAATACATTTCTGAAAAAGCCAATTTCCTTGCACCACATAAGTAGGCTTTTAAAAGTCCCGAGAGAATGGGAGCTACAGAAAACACACGGAGTTAAGAGAAGGCCACTGTGGTGGAGACACAGGGGTGGAGGTGGCCGGAACAAACAGCAGAGAGGAGCCAGTGAGAATAGAAGCTCAGTTGCGAGGATGCTACCAGCATCACCATCTGCTTCCTGACAGAATTTAGAAGCTTAGGAAAGTTTTCTTACCCTCTCTCTTAATGAGATGCTTGGGGCAGGTTATCTGGGCGTTCCGAGCCTGCAGGATAAAGGCGGAGTGTCATGGGCACTGCGGGCATCAGAAGGCTTGACGGGAGCTGGGACGTCCGCCTCTGTGTGGTCTAGCCACACAGGTGAGGGTGGGAGTGAGGCCCCACCTTTGGGTCACCTGCACCTTTCCAGAGCTGCTGTGCCCCCCCTCACATGGCCGCCACATCCCCCCAACAAGGGCCCCAAGGGGAGGCAAAGGAAGCATCCAATTCCATATCAGGAAAAGAGTATGTTAAGGCTGTACATTGTCACCCTGCTTATTTAACTTCTATGCAGGTATATCAGCAAAATGCTGGGCTGGAGGAAGCGCAAGCTGGAATCAAGATTGCCAGGAAACACTGGACCGGGGGGCTGCCACCCATGTCCCTCTGGGCGCAGTGTGGCAAGCCCAGCGCACGTTGGGACCAGGGTCTGGTGTGGAGAGCCCTTCGTCTTGGGACACGGGGTGTGGTGGAAAGGTGGCCACCCCTTCATCCGACACACCACGCACATTCATGGGGAACCTGGTGCTAAACCATTCGTAGGTGACCTGCTTCTAGGTCAGGGTTTCATACGTAGCAGAACAGCTCCCTCACTGCAGTCTATTGAATGTCAGCCCTCAACACAAAGGTTTGAAGAAAAAACTTTAAAAAATAAAAAAGGAAAAAAATAAAGAAGATGGAAAGGGGAAAATAAATTTTTTAATTTAAAAAAAAAAGATCACCAGGAGAAATATCAATAAGCTCAGATACCACCCCTATGGCAGAAAGCCAAGAGGAACTAAAGAGCCTCTTGATAAGGGTGAAACAGGAGAGTGAAAAAGCTAGCTTAAAACTCAACATTCAAAAAACAAAGATCGTCGCATCTGGTTCTATCACTTCATGGCAAATAGATGGGGAAATAATGGAAACAGTGACAGACTTTATTTTGGGTAGCTCCAAAATCACAGAAGATGGTGACTGCAACAATGAAATTAAAAGACACTTGTTCCTTGGAAGAATAGCTATGACCAAGCTAGACAGCATATTAAAAAACAGAGACATCACTTTGCTGACAAAGGTCTGTCTAGTCAAAGCTATGGTTTTTCCAGTAGTCATGTATGGATGTGAGAGTTGAACCATAAAGAAAGTTGAGTGCCAAAGAATTGATGCTTTTGAACTGTGGTGTTGGAGAAGACTCTTGAGAGTTCCTTGGACTGCAAGGAGATCCAACCAGTCCATCCTAAAGGAAATCAGTCCTGGGTGTTCACTGGAAGGACTGATGCCGAAGCTGAAGCTCCAGTCCTTTGGCCACCTGATGCAAAGAGCTAATTCACTGGAAAAGACCTTGATGCTGGGAAAGATTGAAGGCAAGAGAAGGGGACGACAGAGGATGAGATGGTTGGATGACAGCACCTTGCCTTCTCCCCCATGATGACTGCAGCCCCCTCACACACAGGTCAGTGACCTCATCTCAACCTGGGCAGCTCTGCAATGGCCCATCTTCACACAAAGCCTCTTTCTGAGGTCCTGAGGAATTTAAGTTTCTGGGTCTCTTGAGGTGACAAATCTGGCAGTCAATGCAGCTCATGGGGAAGTTGTTGGGGGGGGGGGGTGCTCCAAGGCCAGAATTTGGGAGTCTCATGAAGGATTTGGTGTCCTGACTCAAGGAGGACAGATGGACAGGCAGAGGCAGGAGGGAGGCCAAGGACGGGACCACCCCTGCCCTCTGGGAAGTGAGCAGTCTCTAGAGGGCCAAGCAAGAGCTGGCAGTAATGGGATGTCAGTGGCAGGTGGCCTGGTCTGCAATGTGGCATCACACTGCAGCAACCATAACCTGTAACCCAGCCTGCACACCAGTCCCAGCCCTAAACCCTCCAAACCACCAACACCAAGCCAAATCTAATCAAATCACACAAGTGTATGATAATAAAAAAAAAAAAACTATACCAGTATAGCATACAAATATCAACGCAAGAATTCTCCACAAAATTAGAGCAACATGAAACCACCAGAACATTGACTGGATGGTGCCATAAGCAGTATCTCTACACCAGAAATGTCAGGTTGTTTCACATTAAAACTAAGCAATGTGTTGAACCACTGTAAGCTGTGGAGTAGAAACACATGATCATTTCAATTACTGCAGAAGAAGCTATAATCAAAGTTCAGTGCTATCTCATGATACAAATACTCGAGAAAGTAGGAATAAAAGGAAATTTGTTCAATATGAGAGTAGTATATAAAGCCACAGCAAGCTTCATGCTCAATGTAAAATACTGAAAGATTTACTACTGAAGTCGGAAACAAGGCCAGAAAGCTAGCCTTCACCACTGTTACTCAGTCAGGTACTGGAAGTTCTACCCAGAGGTCTGAGGAAAGGAATAAAGGGTGTCCATCTGTGAACAGAAAAATTAAAACTGTGTCTATTCACAGAACACAGATCATACCACCTTATATATAAAACTTCCCATAACAACAAAAAATTATTTGACTATGTGTTAGCTACTCAGTCGTGTCCAACTCTTTGGAACTCCATGGACTATATGTAGCCTGCCAGGATCCTCTGTCCACAGGATTTTCCAGGCAAGAATACTGGACTGGGTTGCCATCTACTTCTCCAGGGGATCTTCCCGATCCCAATCTTCCCTGGGATTGAACCCAGGTCTCCTGCATTGCAGGCGTATTCTTTACCCACTGAGCTATCAGGGAAGTCAACTAATTCAGCAAAGTTATAGGACAAAATATCAATTTACAAAAACCTATCTTATACATATACACTAGCAATAAATAATCTGAAAACAAATTTATGAAATTAATTTCATTTTAAATGCTAACAATATTTAGGAGTAAATCTAATCAAGATATAAGACTTGCTTTCATGTATATAAGGTTGTCTGTACATCTGAAATTACTAGAAAGTAAAATACTTTTCAAAACACCATGTCAAAACCATGCCAGAAAAGCAGAGAAAACATCAAACTTTCATATAGAGGCCAAGCCTTACCCAGATCCACTTCACCCAAAATCCACATGGAATTTAGAGGTATCGTGGGAAGGCTATATTAGGGCTTCCCAATATAAAGGCTCTTTATTACCCCATGTATTATAACCCTCCCAGCTCCTCTGCCCATGGGATTTCCCAGGAAAGAACACTGGAGTGGGTTACCATTTCCTTCTGCAGAGGGTCTTCACAACCCAGCAATCCAACTCAGGGCTCCTGTATTGTAGGCAGATTCTTTACTGTCTGAGCCACCAAGGAAGCCTGAGCCTGGTCCTGGGAAAGATTGAGGGAAGGAGAAGAAAGGGACAACAAAGGATGAGATGGTTGGATGGGATCACCAACTCAATGGACATAAGTTTGAGCAAGCTTTGGGAGATGGTGAAGGACAGGAACGCCTGGTGTACTGCAGTGCATGAGGTCGCAAAGAGTTGGACATGGCAGAGCAACTGAACAACAGCAACAATATAAAGGACTTCTCTTTCTTCGCTGCTGTGGATGACCTGAATGTGGCAGAAACTGGGATTTTGAATTCCAATTCTCCACATCATGCCACCAAAAAACTACTAGAAATAATAAGTGAGTTCAGTAAAGATGCAAAACCAATACACACAAATCAATTGCATTTCTAAACAATAATAATGAACCATCTGAAAGAGAAAAAAACTCTATTTACAATTGCATCAAAAAGAATAAAATACCAAGGAGTAAATTTAACAAAAGACATCAAAGACCTGTACACTGAAAACTTTGACAATGATGAATAAACCGAAGAAGACACAAATCACTGCAAAGATACCTGTGCTCATAACCAGAAGGATTAGTTAAAGATACTTGTGTTCAACATGAACATTCATTGGATATCCTGAATATTCATTGGAAAGACTGATGCTGAAGCTGAAGCTCCAATACTTTGGCCACCTGATGAGAAGAGCTGACTCACTAGAAAAGACCCTGATGCTGGGAAAGACTGAAAGCAGGAGGAGAAGGGGACGACAGAACATGAGAGGGTTGGATGGCATCACCAACTCAATGGATATGAGTTTGAGCAAACTCCAGGAGATAGTGGAGGACAGGGAAGCCTAGCGGGCTCCAGTCCACCTGGTGGCAAAGTGTCTATTTGACCGAATGACAGAACAAAAACAAAAAATCACTACCTGAGACTGGAAAGGGAAATACTAATTGAAGACAAACTGGATATTTTATCCACTCAGATTGACTTTTAAAAATACCAAGATGACCACGTGGTGTTTCCTCCTTTGTACAGAACTTAGTTCACAGTCTCAATAAGATTACATATCAGGACAAATCAAAATATTAAAAGTTCTCTCCACAAATATTAGCAACAAGTTTGAGCTTTCACTAGGCAAGCAATCTTTCTTGTTCTGTTAGAAACATAATTCGGAGCCTACTATATAAACAGATGATTTGTATTACTCAGTTTTACTTACTCATGGCTAAAATTTTGGAAAGTAAAATGTTATATCTACTTGCATTTGTCTGTATGATTATGCACATCTTCTTAAAAACTGAAGTATAGTTTATTTATGATACATTGGTTTCTGTATACAGCAAAGTGATTCAATAGATATTTTTATATATTTATATATATCATATTAATATGTAAAATCTTTTTCAGATTCTTTTTCTGTATAGGCTACCACAAAATACTGATTATAGTTTCCAGTGCTATACAGAAGGTCCTTGCTGGTTATTTGTTTTGTATATAATAGTATATATGTGTTAATCCCAAGTTTCTAATTTATCCCTCCCCACATTCCCCTTTGGTAAGAATAAGTTTGTCTTCTATGTCTGTGGGTCATTTCTATTTTGTAAACAAGTTTATTTGTGTCATTTTTTTTTAGATTCTACATATAAGCAATATCATATAATATTTGTCTTTTACTATCTGGCTTAGTATGATAATCTCTAGGTCCATCAATATTGCTGCAAATGACATTATTTCATTACTTTCTATGACTGAGTAGAAGTCCACTGTGTGTATATATATACACACACACATATATGTTATTCAGTCACCAAGTTGTGTCTGACTATGTACACTGCTGCTGCTAAGTCGCTTCAGTCGTGTCCGACTGTGCCATCCTATAGACGGCAGCCCACCAGGCTCCCTCGTCCCTGGGATTCTCCAGGCAAGAACACTGGAGTGGGTTGCCATTTCCTTCTCCAATGCATGAAAATGAAAAGCAAAAGTGAAGGCGCTCAGTCTTGTCCAACTCTTAGCAACCCCATGGACTGTAGCCTACCAGGCTCCTCCATCCATGGGATTTTCCAGGCAAGAGTACTGGAATAGGGTTCTATTGCCTCCTCCTGACTCTGTATATACACACATAAAAAGTGCATATATATACACACACACATTTTTTGCCACTTTATTTTTTAATTGAAAAGAAAAGAAAGTGAAATTGCTCAGTCCTTTCCTACTTTTTGCGATCACATGGACTGTAGCCTACCAGCCTCCTCTGCCCATGGGATTTTCCAGGCAAGAGTACTGGAGTAGGTTGCCATTTCCTTCTCCAGGGGATCTTCCCGACACAGGGATCGAATCCCTGTCTCTTGCATTGCAGGCAGAGGCTTTATTGTAGGATATCCGCTTTAAAGAATTTTGTGGTTTTCTGCCATACATCAAGAATCAGCCATAGGTACACCCATATTCCTCCTATACACACACTTTTTATGATGGTCATTGTGACCAATGTGAAATAGTACTTGATGGTAGTTTTGATTTGCATTTCTGATCACTGAAAAAGCAAGAGAATTCCAGAAAAACATCTATTTCTGCTTTATTGACTATGACAAAGCCTTTGACTGCATGGATCACAATAAACTGTGGAAAATTCTGAAAGAGATGGGAATACCAGACCACCTGACCTGTCTTGAGAAACCTGTATGCAGGTCAGGAAGCAACAGTTAGAACTGGACATGGAACAACAGACTGGTTCCAAATAGGAAAAGGAATATGTCAAGGGCAACCCCTTCACATATACTATATGGTTATACTCAAAAGCAGAAAATATCAGATGTTGCAATAATGTAGAAAATTAGGCCCTTAAACATTGCTTGTGGAAATGGAAAATAGTGAAACCTATGTGTTTGGAATTTCCTCAAAAATATAAAAATACAATTACCATATGATTCAACAACTCCACACCTAGATATAGACCCCAAAGAATTGAAAACAAGTGTCAGAACAAAAACTTGTATATAAATGTTCATAGCAGCACTGTTCATAGTTAGCCAAAATGTAGAAATGACTGAAATGTCCATCAAAGGGTAAATGGATAAACCAAACATGTATATCCATGAACTGCTTTAGTATTCTGTCACACAAAGGAGTAAAGTAAAAAGACATGACCACTGTGGAAAACAATATGGCAGTTCCTTAAACACTTAAACCGTTAATATACCATCTGTCAACTCCACTTCAGTGTATGTACTCAAAATATTTTAAAGCAGGAATTAAAATACATATTTGTACATGGTGTTCATAACAGCATTATACACAATGGCCAAAGGTGGAAGAAACTCAAGTCTCCATCAACAGATGAATGAATAAATAAAGTGTGGCATAATACACAATGGAATATGATTCAGCTTTTAAAACTTAGATAAGGGGCTTGCCTGGTGGCTCAGTGATAAAGAATCCACCCTCCAATGCAGGAGACACAAGTTCAGTCCCTGGTTAGGGAAGATCCTACATGCCACAGAGCAACCAATCCACTGCACGACAATCATTGAGCCTATTCTTAGAGCCCGGGAGCTACAGTATTGAAACCTATGAGCCCTAGAGCCCATGCCCTGCAACAAGAGAAGCCATAGCAATGAGAAGCCCCTGCACTGCAACTAGAGTAGCCCCCACTCTCTGCAACTAGAGAAAGCCCACGCAGCAATGAAGATCCAACAGAGAGAAAAAGAAATTAATGAATTTTTAAAAACTAAGGTAATTCTCACACATTCCACATGTAGATGAACCTTGAAGTCACCACGATAAATGAAATAAGTCAGTCACGGAGGGATAAGTATTATATGATTCCATGTCTAAGAGGTGGACTTTCCTGGTGGCTCACCTGGTAAAGAATCTGCCAGCAATGTGGGAGACCTGGGTTTGATCCCTGGGTTGGAAAGATTCCCTAGAGAAGGGAAAGGCTACCCACTCCAGTATTCTTGCCTGGAGAATTCCATGGACTGTATAGTCTAATAGGGTTGCAAAGAGTTGGACACAACTGAGTGACTTTCACTTATAAAAGGTATCCAGGTAAGTTAAATTTAGAGACAAAAGGAATATGGCTGCCAGGAGCCAAGGGAGGTAGTGTTCAAGGGGTACAAAGTTTCACTTGGGGAAGATGAAAAAGTTCTGGAATTGGATTGTGCAGATACTCATTCAACAACATAAATGTAGTTAATGTCACAGAACTATACTTAAAACAGTTCAAATGGTAAATGTTATGTATTTTGTATCACAATGAAAAAAAAAATGAAGTGCTGATACATGTTAAAACATAGATGAATACAACCAAATTGAAAGAAACCATTCAGAAAAGGTCACCCAGATCTGACTCATTTTGTGCACTGTAAATCCATCCAAGGTTGTGAAAATGAGGGAACATCTCAGTAAAGGCTCCAGAAGAAGAATTCTAATCCAGAATAAAAAGGACATTTCCATACAGTTGGGTACCTGGTGAAAGTTGAAGTGGGCCTGTGGATTGGATTAAAAGTGGAAACCGTAATGATTTCTCACTTGGGGGTTATGTGCTGATTTCCTAGGAGAGTGTCCCTCTCTTGGGAAAAATACACTGGAGTATATTGAGTGAAGTGGCAAATGTGAGTACTTTGTACTGCTATCAAAAGTTTTCTATATGTTCAAAATTATAGGAATGTAAATTACTTTTCAAAACAATTCTATCAATAACACAGAAAAGTTGAGAAGACATCAAACTTCCCTACAGGGACCAAGCCCTACCCAGTTCACCCAAAGTGGTGATGCTAATAACCCTGGTAATTAAGAGGCACCATGGGAATATGAAGTAGCTACTTGGATGTTGTAGATGACCTCTGGTGTGGTAGAAACAGTAGCATTTTTTAATTCCAATTTTCTATATAACTGCACTAAAAAAAAACTGTTAGAACTAAAAGGAATTCAATAAAGTTACAAGTTACAAAATCAGTTGGGTTTCTATGAACTAATAGTGACCATCAGAAAGAGAAAACAATTTTTTTAATTCTTTTTCCAATTGCAACAAAAAGAACAAAGGACCTAGAAATAAATTTAACCAAAACTGAAAAATCTGCACACTCAAAACTATAAGACACTGATAAACAGTGGAAGACACAAATAGATGGAAAGAAATACTATCCTCTCACACTGGAAGAACATTGCTAAAATCTCCATTCTACCTATATCAGTGTACACATTCAATGTTATCCTGATCAAAATTCCAATGTAATTTTTCAAAGAAACAGAACAAACAATTCTAACATTTGGGTGCAACCAAAATGGACCCCAGTAACCAAGAGTTCCTGAGAAAGGAGAACAGGCTGGAGGCATCTCACACCCTGACTTCACAATGCAGCCACCGAAACAGGATGTAAGTGGCCCAGAACTGTCACCCGAGAAACAGGGAGAACCCAGAAATAAACCCATGCACATGTGGCCAGCTAACTCAGGACAAATCAGCCAAGGACATAGGCTGGGGAGAGTCCTCTCAACAAACGTCGCTGGGAAAACCCTACACCACACACCAAAGAACACCAGCGGACAGCTATCTCCACCAGACACAAAAAAAGAGTAGAAACGCACAGCTTTCCACATGAATCCCCACCTCTGTCACATCCTCTGAAGACGGTTCTCAGCAGTCAGCCTCGCTCAGGAAGTTTCTCCCACCTTTCCTCACTTTTTTCACTATTCCTCACCTTCTCCTCCCTTGATGCCACCGCGCAGGAGATCCTGAGAAGACTCGCCTCCTGCCACTATGGACGCAGCCTCACTTTGTCTGAAAGCCAAAGTTGGTTGGGCCTGCGGGGACCGCCTCCTGTCAGTTGTACTCAGTTGTGTCAGACTCTGTATGACCCCATGGACTGTACCCGCCAGGCTATTCCGTCCATGGGATTCTCCAGGCAAGAATACTGGAGTGGGTGGCCATTTCTGCCTCCGGGGGATCTTCCCGACCCAGGAATCAAACTCACGGTTCTCATGTCTCCGCCACCCACCAACAGGCTCAAGCCCCTCCTGTCAGCTGATGAAAGAGGAGGGCAGAACACCCCTGTGCTGTGCAGGCCAGCACAGCAGGTCGGCTCCCTGACTGACAGGCTGGGGAATGCAGGCGGCATTACCGGGAGTTCACTGGAGTCAGGCTCCCTGCTGAATTCACTGAATATTGAAAATTCAAACTGATGGAGGCAAATATCCCATGACCTCCAAAATTAATTTTGGAACAATTAATTGGAAACTATATGCAATGAAATGAATGTAGACACAAATAAAATTCACCCAAAATTGTCCATAGAAAAGTTAAAAATGCTGCATTACAAAAATTCTAGGAAAAAACCCTAGGTGACCTTGGGTTTGGCAGAGTTTTAACACACAGCTCCAAAACTCTGCCCACAAAAGAAAAAAAAAATGTGAACTTTAAATTATTTTTTAAATTTCTACTCTGTAAAAGACCTTATTCAGAAAACTAAAAGACAAGCTAAAAACTGGGAGGAAAACATTTGCAAAACATAGGTCTGATAACAGATTTTTTATTCAACACATATAAGAAAATCTTTTTTTTTTTCCTTTGGCTGAACAGCTTGCAGGAGGTTTCCCAGATGGTGCTAGTGGTAAAGAATCCGCCTGCCAGTGAGAGAGACACAAGAGACATGGGTGCGATCCCTGGGCCAGAAAGATCCCCTGGAGGAGGGCGCGACAACCCACTCCAGTATTCTTTCCTGGAGAATCGCATGGACAGAGGAGCCTGGTGGGCTACAGTCCATGGGATCTCATAGAGTCAGACATAACTGAATCGACTTAGCACACATGCATGCATCTTACAGCATCTTAGTTCCAGACCAGGGATCACAGCAGTGGAAACATGGAGTCTTAATCACTGGATCACCAGGGAATTCCCTAAAGAACTATTTAAAAATAACCCAATTTAAAATGGGTAAAGGGACTTCCCTGGTGGTCCAGTGGCTAAGACTCTGTGCTCCCAATGCAGGGATGCCAAGTCTGATCCCTGGTCAGGAACTAGATCCTGCATGCTGAAACTAAGACCTGGTGCAGCTGAATAAATTAAAAAACAATAAAAATTTTTAAATAAAGTTAAATGTTAAAAAAATTTTTAATAGAAAAAAAGAAATGTGTGGAAAACTAAAAACCTCTCTGTTGATGGTGGGGCAAAAGGTACTGATCAAAGTAACTATGGAAATAAACAAAGATATCTGTAAAACAAAGGAAAGTGTGCCACAATAAACACTGGAGGTTGTAAAGTTCTTTCCTGTGGTGGTAGTAGCTACCAATACTGCAACTATATTATCTGCAATCTGGAATGGTACAAGCAATGAATTAAATACATGACAGGTGGTAGAAGCCAGTGTTTTTTTTTAACCATTGCAACGGGAAGTTGTTGTTGTTGTTGTTGTTGTTGTTGCTCAGTCACTCAGTCGTGTCCTACTCTTTATGACCCCATGGACTGCAGCAGGCCAGAGTGTCCTGTTCATCCCTGTCTCCCAGAGTTTGCTCAAACTCATGTCCATCAAGTCAGTGATGTCATCCAACCATTTCATCCTCTGTCATCACCTTCTCTTCCCGCCTTCAATCTTTCCCAGCATCAGGGTCTTTTCCAATGAGTCAGTTCTTCACATCAGGTTGCCAAAGTATTGAAGCTTCAGCTTCAGCATCAGTCCTTCCAATGAATATTCAAGGTTGATTTCCTTTAATATTGACTGATTTGATCTCCTTGCAGGCCAAGGGATTCTCAAGAGTCTTCAACACCACAGTTCAAAAGCATCAATTCCTCAGCACTCACCTTTCTTTATGGTTCAACTCTAACATCCATACGTGACTACTGGAAAAATCATAGCTTTGACTAGACAGACCTTTGTCAGCAAAGTGATATCTCTCCTCTTTAATATGCTATCTAGGTTGGTCATAGCTGTTCTTCCAAGGAGCAAGCATCTTTTAATTACATGGCTGCAGTCACCATCTGTGGTGATTTGGGAGCCCAAGAAAATCTCTCAGTTTCCTTTGTTTCCCCATCTATTTGCCATGATGTGATGGGACCGGATGCCATGATCTTAGTTTTCTGAATGTTGAGTTTTAAGCCACCTTTTTATCTTTCCTCTTTCACCTTCCTCAAGAGGCTTTTTAGTTCTTCTTTGCTTTCTGCCATGAGGGTGTGTCATCTGCATATCTGAGATGATTGACATTTCTCCCAACAATCTTGATTCCAGCTTGGGATTCCTTTAGCCTGGCATTTTGCATGATGTACTCTGCATATAAGTTAAATAAGCAGGGTGACAATGTAGAGCTTTGACGTACTCCTTTCCCAATTTGGAACCAGTCTGTTGTTCTATGTCTAGTTCTGTTAGGTAGTTAGAATAGGAAACAGGAGTCCAAAATGGCGGTGGCTAGAAGATAAGGAAGGGAAAAGCCCACAAAAATAGAACAAGGAAGGTTTGAGTTCCTGAGTGAGAACTGCAGGTAGAACAGCACTCCTGTCTAAGCCCAATTTGCATAGGACAGGCTGAGGGGGCCGAAATAAACATATAAAAGATGAGCCAAAGCGCTTGCTTGCTCTCTCCTATGCCTGGAAGATGGACTCTCCCTCCCTCTCCCACGCGCTGCGGTGTTCTTCTCTTTATGGCTTTGGATCAGCATGCCCTCACACTTCGAGGAAGAATTCTCTGGCTATCATCTTCTAAATAAAATAGAGCTGTAACACTGAGCTGTAACACTAATTTATTTAAGAGCTATAACACTGTCTGTCCAAGACCCGAGAGCTGTGGCCCTCCAAGCGCTTCAATGTCCATCACTCCAAATCTTTGTTGTGACGAGACAAGAACCAAGGAACATACCCTCGCGTGAAATCTACACTCGCCTGACAGTTCTAACTGTTGCTTCTTGACCTACATACAGGTTTCTCTGCATACAGGAGGCAGGTAAGGTGGTCTGGCATTCCCATCTCTTGAAAATTTTCTGCAGTTTGTTGTGATCCACACAGTCAAAGGCTTTAGCATAGTCAATGAAGCAGAAGTAGCTGTTTTTCTGAAATTCTCTTGCTTTTTCTATGATGTTTTTAGTTAAGCCCTGGGGACATTGTCAAGACTTTCAGTTCTCTGCTCCTTGTATGCTGCCGGACAAATGCTGAAGGCTCAACAGAGGCTCAGTGGATTAAAGATGAATTAATACTGATGTGTGTGTCAGCATGTGTGTGCAAATACTGCTCTGAGGACACCCCGAAACTCCTTCAGCTCTACCCCCTCACAATCCTAGGGGGCAGATACTCTTGTCATCTCAGTTTTATAGATGAGAAAACTGAGACAGAAAAAGAATAAGTCGTTTCCAGAATCCCACAGCTGGTAAGTCTCAAGAGACTTGTTGGAGACTGGAAGCCTGACTTTTCCTGGCTGCAGACTGGAAGAAGAGGGCAGGAGAGCTGGACAAGAAGCACAACCCACCTGTCCTCCCCAACCTCCCTCGATGCTCTCAAGGAGGCCACCATTCCCAGGGGACCTTGGTGAGTGTGCTGCTGGGTCTGGCCCAAGGCTGCGGAGGGTCGGGTTTCAGCCTGGGTCACGTGCTTCAGGGTAGACAGACTGAGGCTCTGGCGCATCTCTGCTTCAGCCTCTCTGGTCACCGTTCCAGCATGCTGGAGTATGGGCTCTGGATGGCCCTGGCCCCTCTGCTAGCCACCCTCATTGCAGGTGAGTCAAGGTCAGTGACAACTGGGTGCATGCTGTGTGCTGGGACAGAAGCTCGCTACATGCATTCTCTATTAGACCTCTCATCGCTCTGTGCATGTATATCACTAAAGCCCACTTTTCAGATGGCTCCTGGTCAAGAGTGTGCCATCAGTAAGTGTCAGGTCCAGGCAGGAGCCCAACCCATGGCCTCATCTCTGTTGGTCAGTGCCTGAGGGATGAGTATGAGGGCCGCACACCACTGGCCTCTGGGCTCCTCTGCCTGCACTCTCTTTGCCCTTGTCTGCAGGCCTTCACTCTCTCCCTAACCCAGGTTCTCAGGGGTCACTGTCTCTGGTCCTCTCATCCTTCTACTCTGCATCTCCTCTCAGGCTCCAGAATCACATTCAGCCCCATATGTCCTAAAGGGTATCAACTTTTCTCTGTGAATTGTCTGCTTCTCTGGGCCTCATGTGAAACAAGTACTTGCAGTTGGCTTTATCAAAGGAAGATTATCTAATATTCTATATTCAGTTAGCAGTTACGCCTTTTAGGAACACAGAGCTGACAGGTAATAAGTTACTAGTAGTAGTAGTATGTGCTTGTGTTCAGTTGTGTCCGACTGTGTGCGACCCTATGGACTATAGCCTGCCAGGCTCCTCTGTCCATGGGATTTCCCAGGCAAGAATACTGGAGTGGGTTGCCATACCCTCCTCCCTCCAGGGAGGTTCCCAACCAAGGGATTGAACCTGCATCTCCTGCATTGCAGACGGTCTACCGATTGAGCCACCAGAGAAGCCCATAGTATCTTATATATATTTATTTAAAATATAAATCTTATAAATAACATTCCATATAGCAATTATAGACATAAAAATATATATAACCATTTATTCAATACATATCATATATTTCATATATATATAAATACCTTTTTCATGTATTGCCCACAATTCTCTGAGGCAGGCATTGTGTCCCAGTTAGAAGTGAGCTGGGAAGAAGTTGCTCACTGGCAGTGGGTGGAAATGCTGGAGCCTCAGGTCTTCCTGTAAAGATCTGCTGAGTAGTTTCAAAGGTGAAGCCCAGGAAGGCCTTCTTCTGCCTCAGCCCAGCAAAGACCCTGTCGGGGCAGGGCAGAAGGAGCCCAGGGAGGGGCAGTACTTCATACCCACTGACCAGCAGGGGCACAGACAGACACCCGCTGACCAGCAGGGGCAC